>JAILXH010007790.1:0-11522 GCA_023558415.1 Piaractus mesopotamicus | reverse complement strand
ATTTGTCCAGTTTGACCATTTAACTCCAGACCGTTGCCTGTCAGATAGTGAACATGTAAGGTGTTGAATCTACTGGATAAAATTGGAGTTTTAACTTAAAAAAGTTAGTGTCAGGGCTGCCTTAACATTTTTAGTTCAAATAAGAAGTTCATAGGGCAAAAAAGACAGATTCTTGCTCTGTTAGCTTACTATTCAAAATTCGATCAACTCGATGTTTTAAGGCAGCCCGAACACTAACTTTTTTAAGTTAAAACAAAAAAATTGTACAGTGTGTAGCTGAAGAAAATAGTGTTTCATTTTTTTCACTAGTCTCTCGCTCTTTTTTTCTCTTATTCTCTCTTTCCGAGATGAAAAGAGAAGCAGAAAGGGCCTGAGGGAGTGATGTGATAACTCTGTTATGGGTGCTGCCTCGTTCTCTGTATTGCAGTGCAGGTGTGTTGTGTACTACTAGAGCTCTCAACAGCAGAGCAGTGAGAGATAAAGAGAGAGAGAGTGTGTGTGTGTGGGTGTGTGTGTGTGTGTGTGTCTGTGTGTGTGTGTGTGTGTGCGCAGCCATGTGCAGGTCCTTTCGGTTGGATGCACACTCCCTGGGGTCAGGGGGTGAAAGGGCAAGGTGTCAACTCTGCCTAATGTCCCCTTCCACTCACATGCAAATGACCAACTACTGATCTATTGATTCTGCTCTAATAAGCAATGTCTTACTCTGCAGTACTGACAATATCCTCAGAGAATAAGCCTTTTATCACTGTCACAAGAAACCCTTGTAACCCTTTTTGTTGTTGTTGTTTTTTTGTTTTTTTTTGTTTCACGCCATTTGAAAATGCCTGCTGCCCTTTATGTTGTGCAACCATTTCATGTTGAAAGGACCTGTATACATTTTGAAAAGCAAATCTTTCAGGTTACTTTAAGTCATTGTTTTTCAACTCCAATCATGGGGTCTCACTGCACTGCACACTTTCAGGTGTTTTCTACCTCAGTACACCTGATCCGGCTAATGAAAAGCTTGATAATTAGCTGACAAGCTGGACCATGTGTGTTGGGTCAGGGAATAGTTGAAGCTGTGCAGGGCAGTGGGTCCCCAGGAGTGCTTCAAGTTACATGATGGCAGTTTTTCCCTTTTTCTGTGAAGTTTTACTTTCTGAGTTTGTTTTTTAGTGATGATTTATATAATTCATGCCTGATCATTTGAAAGAAGAAGTATCGCACACGTGTCGCATTTAAATGAAGAAGGTAAAGCGTCAAGTGAAAGCAAAGTTTAGTAGTGCAGATGTTAGATCTGCCACCGGGATTTAGGGTTGAATCCCTGCTGTGTTGTCAGGGGAACACCAGTAATGTAATATAAATCCAGTTTTTGGATTCTGCGTCTCTTTGAGCTGTATAACCCACAGAAGTCTAGAACTGTTGAACTTTAATTGCATAGTTGTATATTTAATAAATATCATTTACATGTGTTTGTTCTGTACCAAACAGGTTCGTGTCCGCACATTTTTCTGTTTTGAATTGACAAAAATGTGGCAAAAATGTAATGTTGTAGTGTTTTTTCTTCCACAAAGCATGATTGTACACAATAGCTAAACCTTTTATTGAACTCAAAGCGTAATAAAATGCTGTCTTGTCCTTACATAGTTTTAAAATTGCTTGCTTGTGAGTTTCAGGAAGGTTGAGCAAGGGTTCAGACTAGAGGGTGTTATCCCAGAGCTGAGAATTAACTCTGCTAATTTGATTATGAAAAAAAGACTGTGCTGTGTTCAACATATGAGCACGTTTAGTGTGGTTTTGAGAGTTTATATCGTACAGTTTATGAGGGCTTGAAACTAGGCCATTTTGTCTGTGGAATGACAATTAAGACAGCCTAGTCCTTGTTTATGTGTGTTTGTGTGACAGAGAGAGAGAAAGAGAGAGAGTTTTAAGTGGAAAGACAAGTTGGATATGTTTGTGTGTATGAGAGCGAGGGAGAGAAAGAGAGACAGAGTGAATTTCTTAGCTCAGAGACGAGTGGTGGGTGTATTTTAAAGGTTTTGGTGAGGCGGAGGGGGCTGTGAGGTTGAATGCTGTAGCTTCCGTTACTAATTAGTGCAGTGAGGCGGGATTGTGTGTGAGGGGGCCTTTGGATGCTGCAACCCCGTCTTAGACTTTTCCTCGGGGGTGTGCGGCGCTACACACTCTCACTCGCACACACGCCTCAACAGGGCAAAAGAAAAGAGGCAACAAGCCGAAAAGCTCTCCCCTCCCACCTCCCATTCACTCTGAACCCCGATCACTCTTCCCTCTCTCTTATTCACCACTGGAGCCTTTTCACAGCAGCCACACACACTCAGGACCTTATCCACAGGTGTTTACATCCGCCATCTGAGAGCACACACACACTGACAAATGATGTGTTTATTACCGTCACACTTTTTGTAGCTACTTCCACACATTTTGTGTCGTGTCGTGTTAAATATGTGTTAAAGGTGACACAAAGTGTGTTGGCTTTGACTGGACACACAGGCGAGATACAAATAACATTGTGTGTCATTTTTAACACGTCAGTTTAAACACAGTCAGCAAACAAGCATGTGCACATTTGTTAATCATGTACATCGGTGCCAAAAATCAGCGGCTGAATGAAAAGAGAGGAACAAGTAAGACAGTAACTCTGTGTGTGTTTGTTTTCATGCATGTTTAAGACAAAAAATTCCTGACCTTATAGGAAAACCAGAGAAAAAAGGGCTGCAACATCAGGACCACCAAAGCGCTCCTGACTTTGTGAAGCCCTATTTTACAAAAAGCTCCATGTTCCATTTATTTGGCACATAATATTATTATAATATGTAGGAAGGTTTTTTGCTTCTCCTTTAAAGTTACCATTTTGGAGATATATAGGGTCTCATGTCCTGACATTGTACAAAAAACAAACCTGTGTGTGTGTGTTGTTGTGTTCTATGTACTTTGAAGGTCGTATGACAGTGGGGGTCGACAGCTAATGTGATTATGCCAAATGGCTGATGACAGCAGGAAACAGGAGCAAAAGAACAGAATAGTCGTCTGTCTGTGTGTGTGTGTGTGTGTGTGTGAGTGTGTGTGTGTGTGTGTTTGCAAAGAAGGGTAACTATGCAAACAGCAGTAACAAAGACTGTAGTATAAAATTATTCACAAATTTCAAGCAGTTGTTGGATTAGGATGGAATTTGATTTTTACATACACACACACAGAAACACACAGACACAAACACAAAGAAACACACAGACGCACACACATAAACACACAGGCACACTAACACACAGACACACCCACAAACACACCAACACAAACTTAAACACAGACACAGGCATATGCAATCAAACACACACAGACCACCACAAACACACACACAAACACACACTCAGGCACACACACAAACACACAGACCCACACAAACACACACATAGACCACCACATACACACAGACACACAAACACACACACAAACACACACATGCACACAGAGTCAGACAGACACACACAGTTCACCTGTATGTTTTATTTGTAGTAAAGCTGCAGAAACAGTTTTAATGACTTTGCTGTCTTACACAGAGCAGCTGACTCTGAATCACGGCTCCGATCCCACTGTTGGCCATGCATAGCACAATAACATTTCATCATTCACTGATCAAAGAAACAGTGTCCTGAGAGCGTGTGTGCGTGTGTGTGCACTTGATCCGAGGCAGTGAGGGTAGGCTTGTTTGAAGACTTCATAAAAGGCTGAAGCGTGGCTGAGCTACAGCCCCCGCAAGGTTCCTATATCAGCACTGTAAAAACACACGACACACACTGGCCCCATTCTCCTTTACACACACCTCTCCACAGACTACTTGCTAACTCACAGGAGTCATTTATGATATTTATTTATTATCCCCCTCCACACATTAGGGGGATTTTCACTCCCCAGACGTGCACACACACACACAAACACACACACACACACACAACTGCACATTTCAATAAATGATGTACCAAGGGCTTAGTGGTACAAGTATTCAAGGACATGCTAATACTTTGCCCTTTTTATTAATGAATAAATGACCTTATGAGTAGCACTTGGTGACGTTGTCGTAAATACAAGGCTATAAATCATCCTAAGTCAAACATAATTAACCCCTAAAATTGCCAAGGGTCCAAAATTTTATTAAGCACTTCTGCAGTCGTATGCGAAAGTTTGAACACTCCCGGACAAATGAGATGTTTTGGTGATTGAAAACAAGTTAACACATCCTCTACAGAGGACACACTTCTGTAAATATTGAAAAAAATTATAAAGTGTGACAATATGACAAATATGACTTTTTTACGCACCACATTTTATGTTTTTTTTGTCCAGTATGTTAAATCCAGCAAACAAACAGTAATTGTGCATTAATTGAGCAGAAATTTGTTCTCTATAGAGGATCTTTCATTATTTATCAGTGAGTGCGTTTACAACTGCAGAAAATCAGATTTTGTCAGTAATCCGATCAACACCTTTAAATGCACTTGAGTAATCAGATAAAGGGGAAACTCCAGGTCTACATGAGTCAGGCAGTAATTGGATTTCTGCTTTGCAACCAGCCAATGAAGTCACAGAAAAAGACTGACGTAAAAGCAATGTAAAACTCAAACTTCATGCTGCGGCTTTTTTTAAAACATTGCGCCACTTTACCCGAAAACATACATCATCTAGAAGATGAGAAATATTTAAATCCTTCATTTCGTCAAGTATGTAGTGGGTTTCAGCATCGCTCCAAAAGAGTTTGCTTATTTCTGGTACCACCACATGTTTTTGCACATGTGCAAACTGAGAAATCTGAAAGAAATCAGAGTAAGATGCACTGACAAATCTGACTACTGAGCTAAAATCCAGCTTTCTTTATCAGATTTCCTAATCGGATTTCTAGATCAGAGTATGGCGTTTACATGACCATTTGAATAATCAGATAACTGCAGAAATTATGATCGGTTTCTTGAGTGCATGTAAACGCACTCATTGTTTCACACACTTGATCAGTGTTCTTTAAGTGTTTATGATATCCACAGTATGCTCAGAAAAGCATATCGTGACACAATGTAAAAGAATGTATGACAATAACGATAAATATCATCATATTGCCCATCTTAATCAAGAAGTAGGGTTGGACAATGAAGTCAGTTTGCACTGTAGTCCGTGTAGATACTGAATAAGCTCTAATTATAATCCCTAGGATGTAACAAAGCTGGGAGTTTAAGGGGTTAAATCCATCCATGGTGGGAAAAATATTATAATCAATAAAATGCAGGATTCCTTCTACACGATTTAGCTCTTATCTGTTTGATTACACAGTGAGGAAATTACACGCAGTGAATTCCCCACGCATGTGTACATGGATGTGTGTGTGTGTGTAGGCATGTGTGTGTGTGTGAGCTGTGCCCTGGTGATCTATAATTCATACGACTGATTCTGTATTCCGCTCAAGCTGAGTCTCGTCTGAGTCTCGTCTGCAAGCGCTCTGCTCTGCTCTTCCACCTCACACTCGCATGCAAAAATATACTTCTTTATTGCAGGCGCAGCTCTTTGGTGACAAGATGAATAGAAGTGATGTCACTCAGTCACAGAGGGAGAGACTAAGAACTACAGTGTTATAGAGAGAGAGAGAGAGAGGAAGAGAGAGAGAGGGGGCAGCGGGCGAGAGAGTGTGAGATGAAGGAAAATCTCAGTCAGGCTAAATTTTCATTTGCCGTTGGTGCCTCCATCTCCGGCTCTGCAGGGTCTCTGTGCTGATCAGTGGGGTGGCGGGTAAACATGTTTGTCTGTTTATTTTTCCCGCTATGCGTTTGTGTGTTTAGGCCCGACTGTGGAATGACCGTTTGAAGCTTCGATTCCTGCTCAGACACACCTACTGCACTAATGCTCAAAAAAGCAGCAGACGTTACCGCAGGCCATTCACAGTCTTCAACAGGAATACATATTAGGGAGGCAGAATTTCTTTTTTTATTAGTTATTATTTAACCATTATTAGTTGGGGATTATCTGTTATCTGGAAAGCCTATAATCAAGGACGGTTGCAGGCCCACACTCCAACCCCCCCCAGGGGCTGCATATCGAAAGGGGCTTAATTTAAGTAACTTGCCAAATATAAACATCACTGGCAATTATTTTACTGACATTTGATGAAGTAACGTTACTAATATTATTATTTAACGTTATCTAGTTAGCTTGAGACATAGGTGTAGAAAGACTTGGTTGGGGTTCGCCACATGTCTCTACTTCCTGTATCCGTCATTTCAAATAAAAAGACATCTGCAGAGTTTTGTAATTGCGACTTTATGACATATATAGTCCTGACAGAGGACCACTAACTAATGCCCGAAAGCGTGTTAAAAGCCTGGTCTTGTTGAAATGAAAGAAGCTGAAATCTATAATATATTCATGATTAAATAACCAAAACAAAAATCACATTTTCTCCCAGATCTTTAAAATATATTTGTAGTTAAACGACTCGCTTTCATCTGTTAGCAATTCATCATTATACTAGTCAAAGCTGTATCTAAAGCTCTGGCACTGGCCTGCCTGCAGTGGAGATGGGACCACATCAACTTAAAATGTAACTTTGTTTGGTACTCTCTACCATTAGTTTGCCTCACATGTAGGTAAATACTTATGAAGTTGTTCTGTGAGCACAGCCCAGCCCTTGTGCAGACAGAAGAAAAAATTTTCGTGTCAGAACTTAATTTTGTTAGTACCTTGCCTCTTTTGTATTTTATCTTTTATATTATTTTATTGTTCTTTTGCTAATATGTCTTATTTTCTCTGTTGAATATGTTATGACAAGTTCCCATTCAGAACCTGTTATCTTGACTCTCTCTCTCCTTTTCTTTTCCTGCTTTCTGTCTCTCTTTTCCCTCTTTCTGTCTCTATTGTAAAATGATTCCCAGGCTCTCTCTCTCTCTCTCTCCCCGCCATTCTCTCACCCTCTCTCTCACTCCAACAGAGAGAGGTTTTACGTGCTCTTCATGACAAGGAGGCTTTGATTTTACATTTGGAATTTAAATAATGTTCCAGATAAGATGGTTTGATTAGGTATACTGATTTTTTCGGTGTGTACTGTGACAAAGGTGAATTTAAAGGTCTCTCTCTCTCTCCTTCTGTCAGACTGGCCATCGAGTGAGGCGGAGGCAGAGGCAGAAGCGGAGGCGGAGGTGTTTTTGGAGGACTATGTTGCAGGTGTGGGGGACACTCTGGATCTCTCCTGCACGCCACATGACTTCCTGATGCCCATCGTCTGGCAGAAGGATGGCGGAACTGTGTCGCCTAGCAACCGTACACGACTGGGCCAGAAGATGCTGCGCATCATCAATGTGTCATACGAGGACTCGGGCGTCTACTCCTGCAGACACGCGCACAGCAACGCACTGCTCAGCAACTACACCGTCAGAGTCACCGGTCAGCGCACGCCTCATCTCTCTCTCACACACACACACACACACTCACAAATGTAGCGCCCATGGCCACAACATTGTTTGAACCTCTCTGCACATACACTCTTTCAACTTTTTTTCACTGCTTTTACCTGCTCTGCCCTTTTACCTTTTTCCCTCACTTTCTGCTCGTACTCTGTTTTCTTTCTTTCTTTCTTTCTTTCTTTCCTATCTCTTCTTCCTCTCTCCCTCTCTCTCTCTCTTCTCTCTCTATTTCTCACTTTCGCTCTTTTCTCTCTCTCTCTTGCTCTTTCCCTCTCACTTTCGCTCTTTCTTCCTCTATTTTGCTCTCTCAGTTTTGCTTTCTTTCTCTTTCCTCTCTTTTTTTCTCCTTCTTTTTTATCTCTCGCTCCCTATCTCACTCACTTTCTCTCTCTGCCACTCACTCTGTTTCCTCTCACAGTCTCTCTTACACTCTCTTTCTCTCACCACTTTCCTCTTCTGTCTCTTTCTCTCTCTCTCTCTCTCTCTCCGTCTCTCACCCCTGCTGTCTTAAATTGGGGCTTGATGATTGTAATTTTCTCACAATGGAGCCGTGTAGCTCGTGTTTAGGCTTGTAAAGCATTGATAGATATGCATGTGTGTGTGTATGTGTGTAAATGTAAGTGTGTGTGGCTGGCAGCCAATCAGAATTCCTGTCACACTGCTCTTATGAAATAATACTGTCAGATACACATACAGGTAATGATGTGTTGCGACATTGTGAAACAAAAAAGCACAAAACACTCACACTCAGAGTCATCCATGCATTGAGTAAACTCTCAAAGAAGCGTGTCAGACAGCGTTTCAAACTGTTACATCCTAACTGCTCCTTTCAGAGAGAGAGAGGGAGAGTAAGAAGAAGAGCTGAAGAGTGGGCTGTTTCATATTTTCAGCGGGAGTAGTCATTGCGTTTTGCATACCATATTTCACATTTTGCCAACGTTTAGTAAAAATGTTTGCTCGGATACAAACTAATTACAGCAAATCAGATTTTGTCAGAATTTGGTGACTGTAATTACTGCTAAAGCTAGTGAGATGATGTGGTGACCGTGGTGCTGCCATCTGCTGAGCTGGTCCATTTAGTGTCATAGACGCTGCTCCATGGACTGAAGGTGGCTAAATACTCTCTATAAAATAAGGTCTTAAATAAAGTAAGTACCTAAAGACCTGACGGTACCTAATAACCTTAATCGCACGACATTAGGGGCCAGATAGGAAGCGAGGACCACTACAGTCACCCCAACAGCAAAATTCTTTTTAATGCAAGTTTTTAATAACCATTTACATTGTCAGAGTGACTGTTTTTTGGTACTGGAGCCTGTTTGTTAATTCTAAATACAATGCATATACGACAAATATGTTTCTATATGTTTGAATTCTTAACTCATGTGTGGTGTTGATGTGTTTGTTACTCAGTGGTCCGGTGGACCCACTGCATTATTGTTTTTTTCAAATTAATACAGCCATAACAATTTATGTAAAAATACCGGATGTTTAAAATATCACAAGTGGCCAGCATAGGGTTCTCCTTTAGCAGCTGTAGCCAGTCAGCAGCCTGTCTGTGTTGTCACACACACACACACACACGTTTACAAACACATACACACACACACACACTAACAGCAGGTCATGTAGGAGGAGAACAGAGTGAAGGGACACAGCACAACCTCCACACTTTTATTCCCATGGGGTCATCCCAACACCATATGTGTAATATAACTGTGTAGGGGGTTTACAGTGTGAAGTCATTGAAAATGTGTTATTTTATATGTCCTTCACAGAAAATGAGCAAAGGCCAATGAATCTGAGTTTGAATTAATAATAAATCACATCATTTTTGTTTTGGTAAACATTAAACATGGGTCCCACCGACCTGAACACCACACAAGAGTTAACTTTGGCTACGGCATTAATTGGCTTGGCCTGAGTGGCCAGGGCAAATTTTTATATTTGTCCACCCCGATTTTCAGCAATCAACGTTTCATTCATTTCCTGTTCTAAAGAGAGCAAATAGTACAGTACAGTTATCTTTGTACATTAGACCCTCAAACACGCACATGGCACACCCACCACCCACACACACACTCGCATACACACGCACACATACAGAGGGGGTAAAACACATTTATACTCAGAGGACAAAATATAATTAACTCAAAGAAAATAAACTCACTCTCACTCCAATTATGGAATGCTCAGATCTGCATGGGTGTGTGCTGCTGTGTGTGTGTGTGTGTGTCTGAGTGTGTGTGTGAATGGTAGCCTGGGTTAGACGGAGGTCCTGTAAACTCAGAAACTGAGGGACACCAGCTGAGTCGCTCATTGACAACTAATTAGAAAGCAATTGTCTGGAATCACCTCATCATTTAAACCAGATGGAGAGAGAGAGAGAGAAAGAGAGAGAGAGAGAGAAAAGAGTTTTTCTTTCTTTCGCACATGTGTTTGGCATTACTCCAAGTCTAGTCAGCCCCTCTCTGCAGCCCTCCGTCAGTAGAGGGAGAGAGAGAGGAGAAAAATCAGCTACAAATTCTGCACCAATTACCATACATCGATAAAACGTCCACAAGACAGCAATATGCTGTTCTAGCCACTTAAACACATGCCTTTACTGCCAGTAACACCAAAACACACACTCCAGCATTCAACAGAACACTCAAACAGCACAGAACAAAGACACCAGCAGCACAGATACACACTCTGAGTACTTCATAAGGAGGCCCAAGACTGTAAAACATCTCATCATCAGTAACAGTAAAACAGTACAAACAAACACACACCCCGTCACACAACACAGACTCAGACTACACACATACCCAGACTCTTTGATAACATTTGTGTATACACAGAAATGTAATGTGGCTCAGTATACACTAGGGCTGAATGTTTAATCATAATTTTATCGTTATTGCAGTGAGTTTCTGTGAAGAGCACATTTTTAGGGACTGATATGATAGAACATTTCAAAGTACAGTACACACATACAACACAGAAGTGATATAATGAGATTGAGTGTGTTTACATGACTCCATAATCCGGTCATAATCGGATTTCTGCAGTTATCCGATTATTCAAATGGTCATGTAAACACCATACTCCGATCTAGAAATCCGATTAAGAAATCGGATAAAGAGAGTTGGATTTTAGCTCAGTAATCTGATTTGTCAGTGCATGTAAACTCTTACTCGGATTTCTTTCGGATTTAAATATTCTTCATTTTCTAGATGATGTATTTTCATATTTTCAGGTAAAATGGTGCAATGTTTAAAAAAAAGCCACGGCATAAAGTTTGAGTTTTCCATTACGTTTACGTCACATCCTTTCTGTGAGTTTATTGGCTGGTTGCAAAGCAGGAATCCAATTACTGCCTGACTCTAAGTTTTCCATTATCTGATTACCCAAGTGCATGTAAACGTGTTGATCGGATTACTGACAAAATCTGATTTTCTGCAGTTATCGGATTATTAACTGTATTTAAACGCACTCATTGGCAGTAATATAGTGCAAGAAGCTGTATCTACTATTACAGCAGAGTTGTGCTCTTCTGACTCCAGAGTGTAGAGCAAATGACTTAACCACTCTGCTATAAAGCATGGTACAACTTGCTCATGTGCACTAAAGCCTAGTATCTTAACTAATGTGAAAATGTGAAAATTAGGGATGCATCGATTTTTTTAGGCAGTGTATGTGCTATTTAGAACTCACCGATACTGACTCCGACACCTGAGTAACCTACTTAGAACCATGTAGTTGTTAGTGTAAATGAGTGCAATGTACCTTAAAATTAATTCATTTAAATCTTGCTGATTTTAAATGACACAGCACCTCCACACTTTTGTTCCCCATGGGTTCACCCCAACACCCCATGTGTGATATAAATGTGTGGGGGTTGTACAGTGTGAAGTCATTGAAAATGTGTTATTTTATTTGTACTTCACAAAAAATGAGCAAAGGCCAATGAATCTGGGGTTGAAATAATAATAAATCATCATTTTTTTCTTTTTGGTAAACACTGAAAATGGGTCCAACAGACCCCAACACCACACAAGAGTTAAGCTGTGTAAGGTCCCCGCCCCCCCCCCCCCAGCCTCAGAG
>JAILXH010007756.1:1402-11836 GCA_023558415.1 Piaractus mesopotamicus | reverse complement strand
CACTCCTTCACTCTCTCCCTCTATGATGTAGAGCTGTGTGTAAATCCTGTTCAGGAGGGTTTTATTCTCTTCTGTTTTGATTCCCTCAAATAAGCTCTCATACTTGTTCTTCATACTGGCTTTGTGTTTCTCTAAGACTCTGTGCAGGACATCATCTTTTGGTTGGTAAGAATCCTGCTGCAGATGTTCAGTTTCCTCCACCGATGTGTTTATCTGCAGTGCCGTGTCTGTGGAGTACTGCCTAATGGGGGTAAGTAACACAAACATCATCAATACAAATGGACATAAACTACTGAAAAATAGACTGATTGTTACATATCACTTCCATGTGTCATTTAATGAGTGTCCTGTTTTTTTCCAACTTCCCACCTTGTAACTACACTCCTTGGCCATTTTATCAGAAATACCTACTATATACAGGTGGATAACAAATAAATGGAAAAAACTCAAATAAACAAGTGGAGAAACAAAATGAGTGCAGATGCTTTTGACTAAAATGGCCTCTGCATTTAGATCTGTGGGAAGAGCAATGGTAAACAGGGCTGGAATTTGTGGTCAAAAGCGCACAACCAGTGAGCATGATGTTTGTGCAGTACTGTGATTATGTAAGAGCAGCTGTTCCTCAGGTGATGAAGAATGTCGATGCAGGACATGATCTGATTGTCAAAAAGAACAGTCCATCCAGAACTACATAGAGAGGGATATTATTGTACAACTACAGTGCAGAAACACTTTATTATAAAGTGACCATCTGAGAGGCGTGTTGTAAAAACTCAACTCAAACTCAATGCTAGTCTACAGAGATGTGGAAATTGATGCTCTGGTCAGGTGAGTCATCCTTCACTATGTTCTCTACAGTACAAACCTGAACGCTGGACCCCTACAGTAAAGGGGTTTAAAACAGAGCAATAAAATAAAAAGCCTGGAGTCAAAACAGGGTGTAGGAGGACAATGCAAATAAAAAGTAATTACAATGGATTATGGTATCCTTATGTTCCCCTACTAAAGATACTGAAGACATACACTTGAGGGTATCACCTCAATGACAAGAACAGTACCACCCCAGTGAGAGTTCAGTACCTTTTTCCTGAGTGTACTTTGTAGGTCAGCGCAGTGTTTGTTTCTAGCTCCCATGATGAACTTCACTATATGATCAAACACAGTGTCAGGTGCCGAAGGTCAATTGAGCAAAGAGACCAACAGAAATGGTTCAAAATTATGTATAATACAATCTAGTTGCATTAACTTAATTCAAGAATTTTATTTTTTCAAGATATGAGGTTTTTTTTTTTCTTGTAGTTCTTGTCCATATTTGTGAACAGAAATATGAAATATTTCAGCTTACACCTGTATGTAAATTTCTGCAGATCAGTCATAAAAGGGTGGCTGGTAGCATGGTTGTAGTGCTAAAACCAGAATGTCACAGATTCAAATCCCAGGACTGACTGGCAATTCCTGATTGTCATGGTGTCCCTAGGCATTAAACACTTCCCTGCCCACATGAGGAGCTGCTCTGGTAAAGATGCTCAGCTGCTTCCGGACTGTCCATAGTCAGCAAATTTTTTCACATTCCCTTGTAGTGGAATTAATAAAGTGTAACTTAAACATGACTGTGCCACACAGTGCATAACTGTATGTGCTGACTGCTAAGGTTGAGTCACAGTAACTACGCAGTAACTACTAACTACATGTTTAAAGGTAAACAAACAAACATACATTTTTAATTAGCAGTACTTTGTTAGTGGTTATACATATGTTCAGTCATTAAAAATAAAAACAAGCAAGACTAGGCAAGCTTTGTTTTGCTGGACTGCCATTGACTACATAGCATCTGTCACAAAAGTGTCAAAAGCATTTCAACAGCAGGGAGACAGTCAATCATGTAGAGTCCAAAATATATGAATTTTCCTCTCATCTCTGCAACTGTCCCTGCTACACTGCCTGCTAGCTAGTGTTAGTTTGACTGAAATTGTGAGTAGCTAAGAACACATATTAGCATAGCATTCATACCACAGTATAACCTCATACGCCTTAATTTACACTCCTTGATAAGTCCACCACCTCTAAAATGCAAAAATTAAGAAAATCACTTTTAAATATTCTACAGCATTCCATGAAAGCTCAATTTAGTAATCAGGACGCAGCACAGCACCATGTAAGAGGTAAAACAACCTGTTATTGTATTTATGAACTTTTTCATTGACCCACATAAATTTCAGGCTTACTTATACACATAGGTGATCCAGCAAAAACATAATAAAGTTCAGTGTTATATAGGCCTGTTTGCAGTCAGGAATGGAGTGTACTGATATCTTTCCTAAGAGCTGTAAATGTGCTTCAACATAAAATAAAACGAAAATATTGATATCTGTACTGTATCACTGTAATAACCATACATACCATTATTTATTAGTACTCAATGTGGAAACTTTTACATTATTAGCTGCCTTTGTTTAACTAAGTAATCCACCACTATGATGAGTGCTAATAATAAAATCCTAGCAACTTTATCAGCTTTTCTATGTTTTGTTAGCGCTGAGCTAACAGTGGGGTTTTATACCCACTCTGGGTTTAAGACTACACTAGCCTATGCATGGGCAGTTGAGTCTTGCAACAGACAAGACTGTGTAACAGACACTTTGTAAGTTCCACCTTTACAGCAAATCTTTCCATACATATTTAAAAGTGTACTTAAAGTGTAACTATTAGCTACCTGCTGCACTGGTTGATACACCAAACCTTGTCCTTATGAAGGTCATGTTTAGTGTGCTTTTGTGCCTTTTGCTTCATTCACACAAAGTTTGTGAGCACCATCATAAGATTATTTTTTCTGAAGGTAGAAAAAAGATCTGTAGCTGCTCCACAATCTGGCCTGCTGTAGCTGTGCTCACTGTGGTTTACATCAGAAACTCTTATCTGAGCAGAACATGTCATATGATCACAACATGAGAGTGAAGTCAAAGCTTGTTAAACCAGAGCTCATCTGCTGATCTAAAAATTTGCTGAAACTGTAAGTTGTCTAACTAAAATATAGTGACTGTATTTCATAGTGTCTACAATAACATCTTCATGCATGTTTAAAATTGCAATATATATTTATTTACCAAAACAAACATGTGTCTGCTTATCAGTGTTACACTGAGGGCCATGACTTACTCTGGATCAGAGGATGCAGCTCCATTGCTGAATGTAGGAGGGTCAAACATGGAACCATCACTCTTCATAGACACACAGCTGGGTTCTCCTCCTTCTCTGCTGAATGTAGGAGGGTCAAACATGGACCCATCACTCTTCATAGACACACAGCTGGGTTCTCCTCCTCCTCTGCTGAACGCAGGAGGGTCAAACATGGACCTATCACTCTTCATAGACACACAGCTGGGTTCTCCTCCTCCTCTGCTGAACACAGGAGGGTCAAACATGGACCTATCACTCTTCATAGACAGACAGGTGGGGTCTCCTCCTCCTCTGCTGAATGTAGGAGGGTCAGGCATGCATACATCACAATGAGAGTAAAATACTGAGCAATTACACTCTTTACTAAAACTTCTTTAGTCTAACATTTGTAGCATACATGGTGTTTCTTGTTTCTTTTTTTTTTTTTTCATTATTTCATTTTTAATCACATTAAGTAATGATGGAAAGTTACTTACTTTGGGTCAGAGTTCCCTTTTCCCCTGCTGGAGAGAGAGCGCTCCATTATAGAGTTTTTACTCTTTACACATATTGCTGGACTCTTCCCTGTGAACACAAATACACGCACAAAACATACACAAGAACTTGAAACACTTAAGCCCTGATTTACTGAGGCTTTGCATGTGTAACGTGTAAATATGTGCAAAGTTGACAGCAACCACACATAAGCTGATGTACCAACAGTGTCTGTGGGGGATTGTATCTTTCAAATGGGCAAAATAGCATGTGCTGTTTACCTTTTCCCTAATAAATATTAAATTTTTGGGGTGGTTCTACAACAAAATTTGTATAACACAGGGTAGTGTCAATGTAAATGGATGAATTTATCACCTGTGGTGTTCAACTGAGTAAGGCGAGAAAAAGTCGGGAAATTAAACAAAGGGGAGGGCAAAGGCCAAACTAAGGAAATCATAGAATAGCATCTTCAAGCAAAAGGAAAGGTTTCTGAAAGAGGGAGAAAACTGTGAACAAAACACTCAGGAGCCTTTTCTTTTCTTTACTTTTTCCTTTCTTTCGGTTTTTCTCTTTTAATTTTTACCGGTGGGGTTTGTACCAGCACTGTAAAAAATGAGAGGTCAGCTCAACTCAAAATGATATAGTAACTGATTTCAAGGCTTTTCTTGAGTTGACTCAACTTGAGGACACCAGAGTTCACACAACTCAAACTTCAAAATAATTTGAACTTGTTTTCTTTACACTCAACTTCCTCATTAGTCAGGACTCTTTCCATCACACAATCCAGCTAGACATTTTTCCTCCTGGAGAAACACTTATGGACTCACTAAGGAGTTCATGGAACACATGAAGAAACTAAGATTTTGTGTCTACAAATGTTTAATACACTGGAGAAAATATTTATTGTTTTAACTTTAAAGCATGGCATTGTCTCATGTGGTGCAGCTGTCTAATAATTCACCCCAAAATCAGGAGATTGTGAGTTTGAATCCCAGCAATGCCACAGCTGTCCATATCCAGAAGCCCAAGAGGAAAATATGTCATAAGGGACTGTGCAATAGAAAGAGCACCAGCCAGTGTGCAAATTGAGTAAAAACACATTCAGTTTTGTTTATCCATGTAAGATGCAGACCTTGAAACAGTAGCTGGGAGAATTTTTGACTCAACTAAGCAGTTTGAGTTGAGCGAACTGTGGTGTCCTCAAGTTGAGTCAACTCAAAAAAGAACTGTGTAATCAGGTACTGTATCACACCGAGTTGAACAGACTTCTCATTTTTCACAGTGAGGGAAAAATTCTGTAGCTGTGTCATAAGGCTGATGGAGGGGCAGAAATTGGTCCTACTTCCTGCTAAATACCTCCTGGAGGTCTGGCAGTGGGGGCTCCATGAAAGGGCCAAACAGGTAAGCCAGTATAGGTGGGGATTGTGACATTGAAGCCTAGGGAAAACTAACACTGACTGGGCTGACTAGAAAAAAAGAGATTTGCTCAGTGTGCTGCCTATTCTGCAGTGTAAGAGTTGTCTGATCTGAAGAGAGACCACCCCAGTTCCAAGAGAGTGTCCATCATTGGCGGATACAGGCATGGGGTGGTCCAATGGGAGGAGGGCCAACCGAAGATCCCTGGGTAGAGCAGTGTCAATAAAATTCCCTACTGCCCCTGAATCAATAAATGCCATGAAACTTTTCTCATTATCTCGCCCTGTTCGTTTCCTAAGAACTCAGGACAGGAAGGGCAAAGGTGTCCTGAGCTTTTGCAGTACAGGCAATGATCCTCTCATTTACATTTACATTTATGGCACTTGGCAGACGCTCTTATCCAGAGCGACTTACAATTTGATCATTTTACACATGTAGGCGAAAGCAGTGTTAGGAGTCTTGCCCAAGGACTCTTATTGGTATAGTGGTTTACCCAGGTGGGGTTTGAACTACAATCTACAGCATAGAAAGCAGAGGTGTTACCCACTACACTATACCAACCAAAACACACATCTGCAGCTGATGCTCTACATGACATCAAATGCCAGGGCTCATCCCTCTCTTATGCGTACATCTTGTTCCCAGAAAGAGAGACGGTTGTGCCTCAACTGCATGGGTTGGACATCCTTGTCAGAAGGTTCCCAATGAGCTGGGTGGACAACGCACATGGGAGAGGTTCTCACAGAGGACTGGGAGCCAGCCTCCTGAGTCCTGCATTGTTCCCTCTACCTTTTGAACAATTTGAGGGTTAACTGCACCAACTGATCTAGGCTTGAGGATTGGTCACGATGAGCCAGTTAGTTCTTGAGGCCTTGATAGGAGGTGGCCATTAGTGTTGCCAGGTTCCATTCATTCTTAGTGGCTAGCGTGCAGAACTACACAGCATATACAACCAATGACTGCTTTTCCTGATGTATGCGAAGAAGCTGGTAACTGGCCTCCCCTCCATAAACCAGCTGGTCAAGGTGTTAGTCAAAGACACCAACCCTCCCTGTGATTCTGCATGGCTGCCATGAAAAAGTTTGCTGAGGTGCAGTCATCAGGTGGTTTTTCTGACGTAGGATTAGTCCAAGCAAGGACTTGCCCAGTGAGAAGGGAAATGACATATGCTACTTTTGCCCATTCTATGGGGAATTGGGAGGGTTGGTGCTCAAAGGCAAGCAAGCACATAGAAGGAAGCCTCGGCACCTTCCTAGTTCCCCTGAGCTCTAGGGCTGGCAGACACAGCTCAACTAGTGGGGTCAGTTCTCAGGTTGGTAAAGGCCCTGAAATAATGATTTTTATTTTTGTTGCCTTCCTTATGTTATGTAAGGCAGTGGTGAAGACAATTCCTCCTTCAGCAGTTCGCTCTGATGAGTAGATATGTCAATTACTCCTGCATGTACAACTACCATTCCAATGTCTTTGCTTTTACTAAAAACAGCAGGGAATTTTCTGGTAATGTCTAAAACCGGAGATAAAAGGAGTATGTTTAGTCAAAACCAGTTTCAAGTGCTTTACAGTGAGGTCTCTGATGAATAAAATATTTTCCAACATTGTGCCTGGGTAGGACAGGAAACAGAGGGCTTCATACCTGTTGCTGGTAATGAGCTCTGGCAGCTCAGTCTTCCTTTTTGGCATGGGCGTTCCCAAACTCCATCAGCCGCGGGGGTGAACGAGATGATCCCCACATCCTTAGGCAGGGTTGAAGTTGCTGCCGCTCGGGTGCTCCTGCTGCCTTGTGACCCACTCCTCTTGTCACCATCCCCCAGATCCAGGTAGATCAGTCACAATGGCAAAACAGGCATTAAGAGCTGAACATGGAACAAGATAAAATGCATACGTAAAACTAAAACAGAACCAAAAAATAATAATAACAATAATAAAAGTGCTTCAGCTGCAAGCAGGTTTCGTGTTTCAGTCCACTTTTACTGAATATACTAGTCTTTCAACAGTAAGACTGAGGAAAAGAAAAATATGAAAACAATAACAACACTTATTTGTTGTATTGAGATTTGTCCCATTCAGCTCCTAATTTAAATACAAACACATAATAAATGTCATAATATTTAGTTTGACATTGCATGTCTTATTGAAATAGTGATCAGTGTTGAATCTGTTCTGATCAGTGGTAGTAAAATCTGTTCTGATAAATGTTAATGGTTGAATCTGTTGTGGACTGTGTTATCAGTTAAATTAGTAGTTTAGCTTAGTGCTCTGAACACTGTTTCTCTTGGCATAACACTCACTGCTGGGGCACTGGGAAATAACTAGTTGAATGTTGTAGGTGTTTCTAGCTACATGTAGCCCGCAGACACCAGTCAGTGTTGTATCTTGCATGATCCTTAATAAATGCACTTTGCATGTGACTGTGCTGCTGCATGTACTGGCGACACAGGAGTGCTTTGGAGGCAGAGCAGTGCAGAAACAGATTGGTTCCTACTTCTGATCTAAATTTTCAGCAGAGGTGGAAGTATACAAGCCCTTTACTTAAGTAAAAGTACTAGTAATATAGTAAAAGAAAGTTGAAGTATGACTTACTCAAGTTGAAGTACTTGTACTTAAAGTAAAAAGTAAAAATAATATTTAAAAAATCATTTCAAATTAAATTTTTTGACAGGATATCTTTTTACTGAGGATTAGAAGTACATATCCATGAGGGTTAGTGTACGTTGATACTAGAACTGCATGCGTCATCTACAAAAATCCACTTGTCTAGAGCACCCAAACACATTCATATTTCCTTAAACTTCAAGTAGAGCACTCAAACACATTCACATTTCCTTAAACTTCAAGTAAGTGTAGGGCTGGAGTGGAACTTGTTTTCAGACCTGGAGTTACACACAATAGCTAATAAACAATAAAATACTCATTATTCATATATTACATAACTGTTCATTAAGCATTAGTGAATGATTATACAGGGTGTCCAAAAAACACATCATTTCGTAGTCTAATAACATAGCCAATTCTCAATCAAATTATCTCAAATTTTAACAAAATGTGTAGAAACTAGCCAAGTTTAATTTTTAATGTTTTTTTTTTCAGGTTTGAAGGATGGCGTTCACTAGAAATCAAAAGGCATTTTGTGTTAGAATATGCTCGAACACAGTCAAACAAGAGTGTGCAGCGTGCATTTTTGAGAAAATTCAATAAAAATGCACCAACTGGAAAGCAAATTTGGACATGGCACGAAAAAGGCAGGAGCTGGACTACTAAATTGATATGTCGTGTCATAGTCGGTGTGCATATTGAACATCTGTGAAGCTGTGAAATCGGTTATAAAATCTACATCCCTCTGAATTTCTTGTTTGAATTTTGATAAATAAATCTTGTATTGTTCAACATGAAGCCTGTTTAATTTCGTTTGCCTAGGGCATGTAGTTACTCAGATATTCACATGTCAAATGATGTCAATTTTTTTGGGACACCCTATATATTTAGTAATTATTAATTGAGTATACTCTTAATGGATATCTTAGTGTTTTATTAGTTCACAGCCTATTTACTCATTCACTGTGTAGTAACTGCTGATTATTTCACTGTTAGTGAACTGATCATGAATTTGTAGTATAATTAGTATACTGGTAATGAAGATTGTCACATTCCTTTGATGGACGTAATAGGTAATATGAAGTAATGAGCATTTCACAGTGAAAATGTAAAGGCTCTGAGGACAGTGAGGCAACTGAATATGTGGAGGTGAAGGGTCCAGTACCAAGACTGTGTTCCACACAAAACTGTACAGTGGAGGAAACATAGAAATAAATCAGTACAGATAACAGATAATTAACAGGATTAACACATAAGCACTAGTTAGTTCTCATGTTACTTATTTGTATGAGTAAACACACTTATCAGTTCATTAATGGTGTAATAATCAGCAGTTAGTGCAACTAAGCTATGAGCTAATAACAAACTAAACTATCAGTTAACAGTGTACTCAGTTACTATCATTCATGCTTAATAAGCAGTTTATATATATATTTATTGAACTGCTTATTAACACATACTTCTAAATTAATTCACATTAATTTGTGATCCTTATTTGTAACATGCTACTCATAAACCTAATCATTGTAGGCACATTGCCACAGTAAGTATGAAACATGTTTATAGTCTACTTAT
Organism: Piaractus mesopotamicus; assembly: GCA_023558415.1. Lineage (NCBI taxonomy): Eukaryota > Metazoa > Chordata > Actinopteri > Characiformes > Serrasalmidae > Piaractus > Piaractus mesopotamicus. The sequence goes on along the minus strand of JAILXH010007756.1, from coordinate 2,602 downwards.
TTCTTACTTACTGAAGTAATGTGACGTTTTCAAAGCGCATACCAGCTTGTGTACAATCGCATTTCAAAAAAAAAGTTCAGATGCTGTGCAAAAAATAGTACAAACAGCACAAAGACAACATATCAAATGTTGAAACTAAGAAATTGTATTGTTTAATGTAAAATATATGGCTATTTTGAATTTGATGCCAGCAACACATTTCAAAAAGTTGACATTTTAGGGCAACAAAAGCCTGGCCAAGTTTTGTAATGCCAAATAAAACACCTGGTGGTTCATTGGTAATGGGACAGTAACATGGTTACATGGTCAATAGCATCCCAGAGAGGCTAAGTTTTGACGGTGGAAGGGTTCACCACTCTGTGAAAGACTGCATGGGGAAATAATATAATTCAAGAATAACATTTTTCAACGTATAATAGCAAAGAACTTGGGAATTTCATCATCTACAGCACACAAAGTCATTAAAAGATATAGAGAATCCAGAGAAATCTCTGTATGTAAGGGACAAGGCCAAAAACCAATATTGGCTGGCTGTGATCCTCAGGCGGCACTGCATTAAAAAACAGACAGATTCTGTAGTGGAAATCACTGCATGAGCTCAGAAACACTTCTGAAAACCACTGTCTGTGAAAACAGTTCATCACTACATCCACAAACGCAAATTAAAACTCCAAAATGCGAAGAAGAAACCAAATGTAAACAAGATCCAGAAATGCTGCCACCGTCTTTGGGTCTGAGCTCATTTAAGATGGACTGAGGTGAAATGGAAAAGTGTCCTGAGGTCAAACAAATAAAAATTATTATTATTTTTTTTTTTTTGGAAATCGTAGACGCTGCATTCTCTGGGCTAAAGAGGAGAGCGACCATCTGGCTTGTTATCAGCAAACAGTTCAAAAGCCAGCATCTGTGATGGTATGGGAGTGGTGACTTTCATATCTGTGAAGGCTCCATTAATGCTGAATGATATATACAGGTTCAGGAGCAATTATGCTGTCATCCAGACAATGTGTTTTTAGGGAAGGCCTTGTTTATTTCAGCAACACAATTTCAAACCACATTCTGCACATATTACAGCAGCATGGCTCTATAGTATAGTATAGTCCACCCACTAAACACATTTGGCACATTATTAAATAAAAAATACGATAAAAGGAGACCCTGAACTGATGAGCAGCTGAAATCCTATATCGACCAAGAACA
>JAILXH010007750.1:0-10827 GCA_023558415.1 Piaractus mesopotamicus | reverse complement strand
GGATGATTGTTATTTTACCTAAAAATCTAGTTCTGCTGTGGAGCCGTAACAGGGCAGTAAAAGAGCCGTGTGTTGCTGACCCCTGCCTTAGCTAAAGTGGAAAAAACATTTTCGTAATAGACTATTACTAATAGTACTCCGCAGAGCCAGAGTCACTGATAAAAATTTTGAGGCTGAAGTGTTGCTGAAGTTTAACAAAGGACTCTGTGACTCAACCAGACAAAAATTAGACGCTTGCGGTCAAAATCCAAAGGAGAGGCTTTATTATCAAGGGCTTGAGCAAAACTCGTGGTCGTGAAACAGGCAGAGGTCAAATCCGAACAAATCCAAAGACAGGAAAGAAAAATCATTACAATCAGGCAACCAAATCCAAAGTTGCAGAGACAAGCAGACAAAGTCGAAAAAAATCCAGGCAGACAAAACAGTAACAAGAAGACGATCAGAAAAACGCTCAGTAGCTCTCACTCGAAGAAGCAACACCTCGCAAAGTAACTGGTCTAAAAGCCCGGGCTTTATATTAAATCTAACTAGACACATGACAGAACAGGTGTACAAGATTAGTATTCAGCAGAATGAGATCGATGATTGGAGTGCTGAGAAGAGTCATTGGTCATGTGATCCCCGAGAGGCTTCTGGGAGATGGAGTTCGTGAGCGTCTCAGAGCCGGAGGGATGCATGACAGACTCTGAATGTCATGTCTGTACATTTCTTGCTGAAATGTTTAAATTGGAGCAGTTTTATTTTTAACAGTTGACAGTGCTTTGCACAAAATTGTTTGGTTTGTATTCGGTTATTTTTGTTGGATATCACGCCTTTGGTTGTGTAAGTTTGATTGTTGGTTACACTTAAACTTTTTGGTGATCTTTTTACATGTTTGCAGCTTTTCAATTGTATGTTTCTTTCTGGCACAGGATTAAACGCAGTGTCTTGTTCACATTTTCAGTTGGGCTTGTTTGGTGTGTCAGGTGGAGATTCACAAACATTCGGACAATCACGCTTTGAAGATAGTTAAAAAGTAGTGCACTACTTTTCAAAAAGTAGCTAAAAAGTAGCCACTACTTGTTCTGGAAAAGTAGCTAAATTTTAGCAGCTACACACTTTGGGAAAGTAGCTACAAAGTAGCTAACTACTCATTTTTCAGTAGCTATCCCAACCCTGCAAATAGACCAGCTGTTGGTCCACGGCAGCAATAAAAGTTGTGCACATACTTTTTTTTATCCAATTTCATGGAACACGTTTCACGAAACAGCCAATCAAACTAGTGGTAATGCATCATGTGATCACACTGAACATCATACTTTAAAACGATTGATTTCACAAAATCAGTGGACAAGAAAATAAAACAGAAGGTGGTTTATTCCACTTAAGGTTGGTAGGTTTTTATTTTGCCAGTTTACTGATCCACGACAACAAACGTGAGCCTCTCAAGGCTAACATTTCTAGAAAAACCAGCTGCGTTAACTAGTCAGCTAAAGCTAACTGCTGTTTAAATGGTGACTTGTGCAGCGCTTGTTCCTCTTTATCCTGCTCTTATTGTGATCTATGCAGCTAGGTTCCTTTCCTCCTGTCTTGATGCAGGTTAATTAAAACTAAAATATACAGTAAAGAACTCTAGACAGGCAGATAGATAAAAGACTGATATAGACGAAGATAAACAACAAAACTCGGAAGAAGCGTCCTGAGGCTGTACTGCTGACATTCTGTACCAAATCAATATGTTATCTTTAAGTCCTGTTTATGCATTGTTGCTTGCAATGTCATATCCAAGCATCTATATTTACCTTAAACATTGCATCAGCGTACACATCACAGGAGATAAAAGCACACAAATCACTAGAATCACAACTATTTGGTCAGTGGAGGGTCAGTGATGTTCGGCCTTTACCATCAACAACATTAAAAAACAATCGTGATCGCAAAAGAGAGTAACAGCTGAGTGTCTAGGTTTGATGGGGTTAATCAGTGCTAGCGTGACGTTAGCTTAAGTTTTGTGAGTTCTGGCATTAACCGCATTCACTCTCGAGCTAAATCGTGTATGATTCTCAGCACTGTAAGACGATCAGAGCTCCAGAGCTCCTCCTCCTTTTGACTGTCCGACTGTGTCAGCAGAGTCTGGTAGCAGTATGAGAAGATGCTGAAAGTTTCTCCTGTTTATTCTCTGGCTGATTCAGCTCTTCAGCCTCTCTCCCCTCAAGGATGTCAGACAGCTGGTACACTATAAAAGTTCACAACGTTTCGTTTTTTGGCGCTGTTGCTGCTACAGCCATGGCTAAGGACGCTTTATTAACGAACACTGTATAAACGGCGGCTCTACGAACACTGCTATCACCGCAGTGCTGAACGGTGGGATGTCAACAATATGGCCACAGTAACAAGTGTGACATCAATCAGATACTATATATGTAGATATAGAAAAAGAGAATGGCAGTGGCAGCTGGAAAAAAACAAAAAAACATACGAAGATGAAAATGCTGTGACAACTCACTGAAATATGCACACACACACACACACACACACACACACACACACACACACACACATTTCTACATAGATAGTATTTGATTGACGTCACACTTGTTACTCTGTTACTGCTGATCAAATTTACTAATGAGGGGCCTCCTCACTGTTGCAAGAAAATGCATCTGGGTCAACTGGACTTGGTCAACTCAGTGGGGTAAAACAATATATAATATCCTTCCCCTCGAACGATTAGCTTACCTAGATAATAAAAAGATGAAGTTTTATCAAGTCCGGGGTGAGTTCTTGAACTACACCAAACCTGCTATTAGGGATGTGCTACAATGTTGAAATGGAATAGATAATAGTGAATAGGACTGTCTTATTGTACGTGTGTGTTACCTTTGGTATTAATGGTGACTCTAATTGATTGTAGCCATTATTACTGATGTTTCTTACTGAAATTGTTGGGTTTTTTTTTTTCATTTTTAATATGTAGCAACTGTCATTGCACTGCATTGCATACACATTATGTTATCATACTCTATTTTATTTAATTGCTATAATAAGACTGGAGGCAAAAAAAATCTGAGCTGCTAGTTTGGCTAACAAGTGGAGTAACTGAATGTGTTGCACGCAACTTCTGATTGTTTTGATTGCTTTTCATTGCTTTGTGTAACTGTTAAGTTGCACAAAGATTATGCGGCAACTAGTTCACAGTGTAAAGACAGCCTGAGAAATGGCGCACAGGGCATCTACCACCTTAAATTTCTGACACCAGCAGGTTGCAGCTTGTACTGACGCTGGAAGCCAGGATGGTCTGTCTCTTGCGTCTTGTTCTTTCATGCTTTGCTCTGAGAACTTTCACTTTCGAGTATTATCTCTTTGTTAACCTTTTACACCCACACAGTTCCCAATAGAGTATCCATTTCAGGAGCAACCAGTTGTGACCAAGAACAACACTGGTACACGCTCAGGACACTCTGTTATCTAACTGCCGTCAGCGGAGATGAACGAACTGCCAGACGTCCACCTCTGAAAGCTGCTTCACAGAAAGTTATTACATGAGATGGTTATGAATACACTGCCTGACGTCTGAGACACTGTTTTATGATAATTTTGAGAAGACTTTCACCTTCAAATCCCTTCATGGTGGAGGGATACATAACATGCAGGGCGTTGTGAGGCAAAATAGTCCCCAAAGAAAACTTACTATTTCAGGTTTTCCACTATTTTTCCATCATCACTCAGAAGATACGTGTGGGTTCACTGGTGGTTTTGGATAGTAAAAAAAAATGTCTATATTTGTGTTGTAGTCATGGTGACCCCGGGTTCCTATCACCACCACTGTAAAGACATCCGAACCATTTTACACCAAACCACTCTAAATCACCCTGTTTATGTCTCAACCAACGCATTTTGCAGATATTTCACTGGAAACAAATGTTGTGATAAATAAGTACCTTTAAAAATAGTAATTTTCTATGTAAGTTCATATGCAAAAGTTTGGGTTCATTTTCGGTACATAAAATGACAAAAACGTTATTTGTGGACCCTCAAAATGTATCAGAGTCCCTTCATTTACTGTACTATCGGCTAAGCCGTGTGCATTAGGAAGGTGACATACATGCTGAAAATGCATAAAGCGTCACTGTCGCATCACCGCTGCTTGACTCTTCACAGCTTCACAAGGTCACTGTGTGGCTGTCAGAGCAGAAAGCAGGTCAGCAGCAGCAGCTTTCTGTCCCTGCGAGCGGGGCACTGATTGCTCAATAAAGCCAGAATAAAAATACTGTATGAGCGTGAGGGTGTGTGTATGTGACAGAGAGCGTGAGTCACCAGCCGTGCCTTACATAACTTAATCTCCACACATACGCTTATTATCTCACAGGTTTAAACATCTCCTCTCTCCTCCCTCGGCCTCTTTCAGTCTGAAAAGGTGCATCTAGCTTCCGTGTTTGGGTCATTCAAAAGAAAGAGCAGCATTTTGTCTGTTTAAATGTCAATTACTGCAATTTTAAGGGGCCTTGTCATGGAAAACTTTTGCTTTTTTTTAAATAAAAGAGTTTAATGTAGTACATAAACACAGATAAAGTCCCAAAACGTGCCATTTACTCACAATATGCCTCATTTATGGAAACTACGGCATTTTGAATGAACTGTTTTCGTTAATACATATATATATATGTGTTTAGCTGCCTATTCACACTGAACTCATAAGCAGTGTTTCAGCTTGGACTGCTTTTTGAGTGAGGCACAGTACAGGGCAGCCAATCAGAACAGAGCTTATTTAAATATACACATATAATACATAATTACTCAGGTAACACATAATTGTTCAGGTGGCAATGCATAATTACCATAGTGCTGCTGTACATCCCTGTTAGTTTTTTATAAACGTTTCTATGTAAATGCACAGTATGTAAATGCTGTAAAATAAAGTGCTACCAATATTATTTGTATTATTTTTTTTTTGATAATATTAGTGTTTTTCTGAGCAAATCAGCACTTACGGCCCAGATAAACAGCTTTTGAAGTCTAATGTTGTTGAATTCCTTTCACACAGTACTGTAAAACTGACGTCATCAGCTATCTAGGTCTGTCTTACGTATGGCTGTAGTGGCTCAAAGATAAGGGTGTCTGTGAACGAGTGAGTCACAGACCTCGTGCTGGAGCCCCACTCGCGCCATCCCCAGCCCTGGCAGTGCCAGTCCCTGATGCTCAGAGACAGCTGGCGCTCATTCAAATCATCTGCCTTCATTCATCTTCCCTCTCATCCAATCATCATGCCTCGCCTCACTGAACATCATGGGCACGCCTCCGGCCCCTCCTCTCCCCTTTCCATTCTCGTAGGCCCGCTGCCCTGCCCCCGCACTGCAGAGCCGGCAGCCGACCAATGGGGAGCCGAGGCCGAGTGGCACCGTGGGTGCTGAATTCAGAGCAGCAGGGGCCGTGCATTAGCATGCAGGACAGAGTGCCATTGAATACTCAGCACGCAGCACATGACATGGCTCTCCACCACGTGGGCAGGCCAGCTATTCCTGCACGGAGGACGGGGGAATGTCGAGCACTTCTTACAACAGGCTTTCCCTCATCTCATATGGAAGGGAACCAACCAGAAGAAACAAAATATCTAAACAAGAACTCTTAATTTTAGTTACTTCTCATAGATGTGCCCAAACATAGGTTCCAGTGTTTCTTCTGAGTATTAATAGAGGATTAATAGTGTCCCATTCTGCTCAAAGATAACAAAATACTTCTGGCAATACACTGAAAAAGATAAAAAAGTAAGTCATTGGATATAATGTGTGTGTGTGTGTGTGTGTGTGTGTGTGTATACAACATTGCAGTTGGCCAAACTGATAATTTGGAGATATAACTGAATATAATTAAGAGATGTAACTAAATATAATTGGGAGATACACATCAAAAATTAACATTTCAAATGCAACCCCATTTCCAAAAATGGGGTTTGCCGTGCAAAATGTAAATGAAAACAAAATGCAATGATGTGCAAAGAATTTAAACCCTATATTTATTTGAATATATAAATAGTACAAAGACAACATATCAAATGTTAAAACTGAGAAATTGTATTGTTTTTTGAAAAATGTATGCCCATTGTAAACTTGATGGCAGCAATATAATCCAAAAACGTTGGGACGGGGCAACAAAAGACTGGTAAAGCTGTGTAATGCTAAAAAAAACACCTGAAGTTTAATTGGCAACAGGTCAGTATCATCACTGGGTATAAAAAGAGCATCCCAGAGAGGCTTTCAGAAGTAAAGATGGGGAGGAGTTTAGCACTCTGTGAAAGACTGTACGAGCAAATAATGCAACAATTCAAGAATAATGTTTCTCAACATAAAACAGCAAAGAACTTTTGCTTTAATCTTCTACAGTACATAATATCATTAAAAGATTTAGACAATCCGGAGACAATTTCTGTATGCAAGGGACGAGCCCAAAAAAACAGTATTGACTAGCCAAGATCTTTGGGCCCTCAGGTGGCACTGCATTAAAAACAGACATGATTCTGTAGTGTAAATCACTGAACCACTGTCTGTGAACACAGTTCATCACTGCATCCACAAATGCAAGTTAAAACTATACCATGCAAAGAAGAAACCAGATATCCAGGAATCAGGATCCAGGAATGCTGCCACCTTCTCTGGGCCTGAGCTCATTTGAGATGGACTGACACGAAGTGGAAAAGTGTTCTGTGGTCCAATGAATCAAAATGTGAAATTCTTTTTGGAAATCATGGACACTGCATCCTCCAGGCCAAAGACCATCAGGCTTGTTGTCAGTGCACAGTTCAAAAGCCAGTATTCATGATGGTATAGGGGTGTATTAGTGCCCATGGCGTGGGTGACGTGCTCAACTGTGAAGGCACCATTAATGCTGAATGATATATACAGGTTTTGGAGGCCTGCCTGCCTCACCACTGAAAACATTTGGCACTTTATTAAACAAGAAATATGACAAAAGAGACCCTGAACTGTTGAGCAGCTGAAATCCTATATCAAGTAAGAATAGGAAAACATTTCACTTTCAAAAGTACAGCAGTTGGTTTCCTCAGTTCCCAGACGCTTACAGAGTTTTTAAAAGAAGAGGTGATGAAACACAGTGGTAAACAGACCCCTGTCCCAACTTTTTTGGAACGTGTTGCTGGCATCAAATTCAAAATGGGCATATATTTTTCAGAAAAACAATATAATTTCTCAGCTTCAACATTTGATATGTACTATTTTCAAATAAATATAGGACAAAATGCAGATCATTACATTTTGTTTTCATTTGCATTTCGCACTGCGTCCCAACCTGAAAATGTAAAAAAACACAAACATTTCTCAGCATAAACTACCCACTACCTTCCACCAATGATTACTTTATAAGCGAAATTATTAGCAACAATCAACAGTTTTAGTTCTTTGAGAGAGGCTTAGAGAAACTTACTGATTCAAAATAAGTCACAGTGGTGGTGAACCAGACTATAATAACTCAACAACTGGGCTCCCCGAAAACAATCCAGGAGAGCAAAAAAAAAAACCAAAACAACCCAACAGATTTAACCCAGCATTTGAGTAGAAAAAACAACCCAGCAGTTTTTTAAGCAGTTTTTTAAGCAGATTTTTAAGCAGAAGTTTTTCTACAATAAATCATTTCACACCAAACCATTCTGAATGACATTGTTTACGTCTCAACCACTGAATTATGCGGAAATTTTGCAGAACTGTTCAAATTACCATTTTAAGAAAGACATTTTTCCAGTGTGTAGGCCTAAATAGAGTGAATAGCAAAGCCGGCAGACCTGACGTGCCCCCCTTTTCCCCCTCCAGATGACAGGCGGGGTTTGTGTATTAACGAGGCCGGGCTGTTGGCACCATGTGTGTCCGTGTATGTTTGTGGCAACAGATCCCCTCGGAGCCTGGCACGCAGGCGGCCGCAGCAGGCACTGGGCTAAAATCAGGCATGCCAGTGTGGGTATGTGGGGGCGCTGCTTTTACAAGGCTTTGATTAAAGAAGAAAGTGGAGGGCTCGAGGCACTGATTACAGAAGCCTGGTTTTTAATGGCTTCCAAATGCCCGTCTCTCACCACTCGCCCTCGGTTCCCCCGACCGCCCCTCATCCCTCAAAACACGGCTCACTACTTCTGCTCTGGGGACTGACTGTAATATGACACAATACACAATGTAAACCGTCTCCATAACACGAGCCACATGCGCCGAGACGGGAGGAGGGCATCAGGCAGAAACTGAGGACACCCGATATTAAAGGGGAATTCCACCTTTTTTCAAAAATGTCCTGCATAATTGAACGATTAAGATGTAAACAAAGTCATTCAGAGTGGTCTTGTGTGAATTGCAACTTACAGTGCAGCAACCATGAATGATATCATATTAGCCACACCGCAACACCCTAGCAACCACCAGATTTACCATAGCAACCACCTAGCAACCTTTGGCAACTGCTTAGTGATGCCTAGCAACCACCTGGAATACCACTTAGCAACACCCTAAACCACCTAAGATACCATAGCAACTGCCTAGCAGCAACAATCAACCGCTTTAGCTTCAAGAGAAGCTTAGAGAAACTTACAGAGTCAGAATTATTCACAGTGGTGGTGATAGGAACCAGACGTCCACCTCTAAAAGCTCCTTTACAGAAATGTATTATATGAAATGGTTATGAATTCACTGCCTGATGTCTGAGACATTGTTTCGCGATAGTTTTTGGCCTAAAATTTACTTTTCACACTATTTTCCCATTATCAACACAAGACGTCGTGTAGGTTCACTGGTGGTTTTGGATAGTAAAGAAAATGTCTATATTTGTGTTGTAGTCATGGCGACCCCTGGTTCCTATCACCACCACTGTAAAGAAATCTGAACCATTTCACACCAAACCACTCTCAATCTCAAACTCTGAATTATGCAGAACATTTTGCAAAAAAAATGATGGAATTCCCCTTTAATGTCCCTCAGCATTGGTGCGTGAGTGCAGTTATATGTGAGCAATTACATGGTATAATTATATGGCTTCTTTTTTTTTTTTTGCAATTTAGCTTTTAACCTTTAAAAAGGCACCGGTCTGGATTGGACACGCCATCTGTACCGTGTTTCTTGAGGCGACAAGCCAAAAAAATGCTGCTAGTGCTGAGCTAGAAGAGTTAACGGGCCTCTGGCGCGAATCAAATATACATGAGCTGGCAGTTGCTGTGGTGTCTTGGGAGCAAAGGGCCTTTTGAAGTGCAATTTCAGCACACGATGGAGAAATGGAGACAATTCCCAGCATCGTCCTTAACGCCGGCCGCAGCTCTCACGAATGCATTTGTCAAATTTAAGTGCTTATATGTTTTAGCTTATGGAAAGCCTGATCAAATCCATACTGGTTCAGTTTGCTCTTTGTGTACATACTGAACTATGTCCAGTAATAACAGTTATTGCGCTGCTGTAGATCAGCATTTGACCAAACCTTTAAAGAGCCTATATCCCTTAATTTAACACGTGTACCAAAAAGAAATTATATCTGAGCAAGTGAAAACCTCTTAAGTATAGTCAAAATGTCTGATATTCCACATTATGAGGCGGATGTAAGACTATAATATTATTATCTTAATAATACTTATTATCAGAACTTTTTTCCTTTTTCCATTGGCAGATTTTTTACTTTTTTCACGAAATAATGTACATACATAGCACATTTCACAAAAGAATATTTGAAACAAGCCAAATGATCTGCCACTTTCAGTAGATAAATGACTTAAAATAAGTAAAAATGTATAAAAATAGGTGAAACAATAACCTTCTTACAACAATCTCATTAGAAAAAAAAATGTAGATATATCGACTAGATTCAAGATATTTCCATTTGCTATCATTTTAAACAGGCAGTTCCTCCTTACATTGATATATGTAAATGAGCTCTGTTCTGATTGGCTGCTGTGTATTTTGCCTCATTCAACAAGCGGTCCAGGTTGAAACACCCCTTATACCTTTAGCATAACTGGGCAGGGCTAAATTGCTGTAGGCTGAACAGGAGGGTGAGTTCAGAGCAGTGTTTTTGCTGTTTAGTTTCCCGTAAACTGGAGGGGGAAGTAATTTTTAAAGTGTATTTAAAAAAAAAAAAGTTTTTTTTTTCCATGATATGGCTCTTTAATGTTGATGGTTTTGCCCTTTTCAAGCCACATACTGTCTGAACACAGAAAGCCTCATAAACCAGTTTGCACACCTGATGAGCTTCTATTTTAGGCTCTGAAGAGTAAACACCACCCAAGGCAGCATAACAAAAGCACCATTGTTAATTCTTTGCAGAAAAATCAGTATAATAATGCTCTATCATGATCAAAGGGAAATTTGGCCATTGAGCGAGGAATACGGCCTGATTTCTGATAGCCTGCTGTTGAATTTGTATGCAAAGTACATCAGTAGATGGCCAAAATTGAAATGTAGGGCTTTTATTTTTCATTATTGAATTATAGAAGCCACTGAAAGATCACTATAGCCTTTTGTTTGCAGAATGATGGTCTTAATATGCGTGAACAGTCAGCAGGCCATCAAGATCAGCCACATGCGTATGACAAGCTGTGTGTTTTTAAGTATGGTTTATAGTGAGTACTATTAAAGATTACATTATGAGGCATAAAACACAAACACTGTGTCAGATGTTCAGAATGTAGAATTGTTCTAACCACACACACACACACACACTTGCATTGGCCACCTAAACCCACTCCTCAGTTATTTGTTATTTTTGATTATCTTGGTTATAATTGTTAAAATTGCTATAACTTGTAAAAGTTGAATGTCTTTTTTTTTTTTTTTTATCTAATTGTATAATAAAAATAAAGTAGTCCTCCAAAGGGCG
>JAILXH010007717.1:0-13996 GCA_023558415.1 Piaractus mesopotamicus | reverse complement strand
AGTGAAAACGGCCACTACGTAATTTATTCATTTTTCAGCATCAGGAAAAAAAGCAGAAAACATGTATTTGACAGAAAATTACATACAAGCCTCAACGACTACATATAATATCAAACCTTTCAGTTTTTAGTATGTCCACACCTTATCTTTGCTACAGCTCAAAGATGAAACCTTCAGGTACTGTTTATCTGATGGGTTTACTGGTCTACCAGGTCTTGTATGGTTGTTAAGAGTTCCATTTTCTTTATCTTTTAATAATTCTTTGAACTCCAGTTTTGCAAAGCCCTGTTTTTTTTCCCCACTCATTTTCATTTACATTTCCCATTCTTTATGCAAATAGGTCATACCATCTCTTACATCTAATTCTCCCCAGAAATATGTCTGGAAAATGAGTAACTTAATGGCCATTTTGACTTCAAAAATAAATAAAGGGTGGTCCCTGACAATTTGCATGGTACTGCAAGTAGTTACAGTAAATACAGTAATAGATACGATATACAGTACTGTGCAAAAGTCTTAGTCATCAGAAAAATGATATGTAAAGCTATTTATCTAAGCAGTAAGCATTTGTTGCTAAAAAAAAACAAAACACTAACATTAGAAGAAACACAAAAAACAAATAAACAATACGTTGTGATTTGATGTTTGTGAGAGTGTCAGCTTAACCATTTCCAAAGCTCTCCTCAAGGAAGCCCAGTATTTACATTTACTATCCAATATCTGCTGATCAATGTTTTTATTTTATCTTATTATTTTAAATCAAGTGTTTTTAAACAACATTTCTTTCTAGGAATTTTGCACAGTACTATATAGTTCTTGTAAATTAGTAAATTGGTGAGTAATTTGTTCTATGTTGAGTCAGATGTTCTGCTGCAGGATGATGTTTCACATACTCTTCAGTATATGTAATTCTGTAAATGTCTTTTTCTTGTTATAGCAGCCAAAACTACAGACACAGAGTAGGACTGGAGTAGGATGATGGTGTGGGCTTGGTTTGTGTGTGTAGCAGGAGAAAATTAGGCTCCTGACTGACATGCGCTCTTTCTCTTGCTGCTCTTTGATGATCTTGTTGGTCTCCAGGGCCACCTTCTTCTGGTGCATGAGCTCCTGACGCTCCAGCTCCCGCCGAGCTTCCACTGCCAACTTCTCCTCATCTGTCATAAACAACTCACTACCCTGAAAAACACCCAGGCAAATTGAGGACAAATTAATCCACATCTGTTTACCTACTTAGATCCACACACATGTACACTGTATGAAAACATAAACGTAACCTTCAATAAGAAAGCTTTCAACATCTACCATCTTAAACAGATTTGCTTTTGCCAATAGTTCGCCAATAAACCTTTGTGTAAGACAGAGCTTATATAACACTATTACATTTCTGAATGCATTGTTTTCATCTTGGGCAGAAAATGAGAATAATCTGATCAGATTTCCACAGCCACATTGCCTTCAGGTACAATATTTGCTCTGGAAACTCTTAAAAAAAAGAAGCACCAGAAGCATGACTTTAATTTTCTCTTCTTGAGTAAAGCCTGTGAAAACTGTGTAATGGATGACTCTGTGAGAGAGGGAGCAGCATTGCTAGGTGCTAATGAGACACAGTGGAGCACTGAGGAGCACCACATGGGCAGAGAGAATGAGGATGACTGAATTACAGTACTTACAGCTCCTGTGAGAACAGTGATAGTTAGACTCCTGCTGCTCTTCAACACTCGAACTGCCTAGAAAAACACAAACACCGCATTACTTCCAGTTCAAATCCCCATGCTAATAAGTCTGCTGATTCTGCACTTGTAAAACTTGAACAGGAACCATGGGACAATCGAAAAGATGTGCGAGATAATTGCCTACAGTGTACAGGGTTGCCATGGTAATGTGGCTTACCTCCTTGTGGTCCACGTTAGTGAAGTCCACCCCATTGACCTCCACAATCTGGTCACCTACCTAAATCCCCCACACACAATCACATCAGTGTCCTTTTGTATAGACAATGACACAGTAATGATTTCATAAAGGAGTTTCTAAGCAAGGGGCAAAAGATTAGGTGACTGGACCGAATAGTACCTGTAAACCCACTTCTGCTGACAAAGAGCCAGGCTTTACGTTGCTGATGTAGATCCCTGGCTTCTGGGTGGGACCACTCGAGATGCTGCAGGACAAAGCAAGAAGAGATCAAGTAATTATCCTTTCGCCATTCTATATATTGCTAAAACTTTTATAATCTAGACTTACAACTTCCTCCACAGATTTCAGAAATTATAGGATTTGATGTGTCGTATTGGTTACAGTCCTACGTAATAGTAGAATGCTACAAGTCAAATGACATGTTTTGTTGATTTTCTAAGAGAAAAAAAGTCTTCTACAGGGAACAAACTTAGGCCACAAATCTGATATTTTCTAATCTGACCTAAGCCACTTTGATCTGTGGTCCCAGATCAGATACATATCCGATATGGCCATGCAACCTTAAAGAGAATGCTCAGATTGGAATTCCTGTGTTTCTTTTTACTGTGCATGTGCCATCACTCAGTTTTAACATGGTAGCAATGCCCAACCCAAAATTTGTCCCAGTAAACGGTGCAAAAGAATCTGATAGTTTTTCATCTTCAACTCCCTCTGATACTGAACAGGAAAGAGTTGTTCAGAGCTGTTATCTTCATGACAAATGCTTGCCCTGCTGGTTACTTTCTTGTGTATAGCATACATGGTTAATTCATATGATGTTATTGATTAGGATATATGCATGTGGGATTTTCAGAACAGGTTCGTTCACAATAATGACAGATTTGGGTCACCTACGCAAATGTGAACCATTGAGTTAGAAAGATCAGATCTGAGCAAAAAATTGGAATTAAGCGTAGGCTTGTAATGTGAATGTAGCCTTAAATATGGCTTTTTTGCAATTTCAGTACGCAATTTCTTATTATTGTCTGAATTTAACATGTTGGAAGAACATAAATATAAAATGTGCCATAGTTTTGGCTCAGACCACATTATATTTTATTTTTTGTGTTAAATTCAGCAAATAAACAGTAATTGTGCAGTAATGGCCTACAAAAAGCTGCAGTGTCCTGGGAAAATTTTTCATAGACATTACTGTCTTCACTTATTTTCACTTAGAAAATCAACAAAACCAGTATATTAATGTTCTTTTACTCTGTACCTCCATAAAAAAGAACTGCATGTGTCATTGTGGCTATAATAATATTCTCTTGTCAGGCTGCCATTGTAAATAAGAATTTGTTCTTATTGGCTTGCCTTGTTAAATTAAAAGATAAATGCATAAAAATAAAACAATCCTAGACTTTGTGAATATTTTCCCTGTTCTTACACACCTAATCATGAATAAGTGGAAACAAGGGTGTTAGAGGAGAGAAACAGGAAAATATATGTAGGGATATCCTACCACTTGAATGAGAAGCAAAAAAATGCAACAAAAAACCTAAGATACAGTACATGCACTTACCTGATACCCATCCCTTTGGTGCCAACCAGACTGAGGAACACCTTTTTCTCCTTAATCTCTTTTCCTCCTAGAGAGGCCATGCCAGCAACACTGTTCTTCTTCTCCTGAGAGTGAAAGACATCAGCAGTCAGAATGTGTAAAATGTTACTATGTGTTAGGAGCAAAGGAACTGAAAAGCTGCTGGGTCTTACCCCTGATTCAGACACAAACTGATCCACAAACTGCCACTTTAGCGGCTCATCAGAGGAACTGGTGAAGAGAATGTTAAATATTGATGTCATTCTTAAACATAAATGGACTTATATTTTTATATTTACAATGCAGTCTGTATGTAATTGGACAGTGACAATTTTTACACAGTGTATTTTAAAATAAAATGGTGATTGTGAGGTAAAGGAGTAAAAAATCTACTTTAATTCTGTGTTAACTCAAATCATGTACATTGTGAAGTGACAGCCCTTTTTACACGCAGCCCTCCAATTTAACTGGACCAAACATAACTGGACAATTAGCTGCTCAGATATTTATTGACCAGTATATTGTTCCATCATTTGTTCATCCATAAGAGAAACTTGTAGCTGTGGTATTTGTTGCTGTTGTTTCATTAATAGGCAAATTCCACCAATATTTAAAACAGTCTGTGTAATTCAATTACTGAGATGTAAATAAAGTTATTTAGAGTGTTTTGATATGAAATGGTGCCTTGTAGAGAAATTTATCAACCCCGATTTCTTTACAATGTAAATACAGAATTTTTATTTACTATCCAAAAGGACCAGTGAACCTATGATGAAGATGAATTTATTTTTCAGATTTATCACTATTTTTTAATGACAAATTCCCCTTTAAGTGTGTCAGCATCATCTGTATTGTACATTGTTCAGAGGCAAGGATGCACTGGTGAGCTTAGCAACAGAAAACAACCTGGCCTGTAAAAACCTGCAGTGTTCCAGGATAAATTTTCATAGACAGATGAGACAAAAATTAACCTGAAGCCCAGTCTACTGGACACATCATCAAAAATGACAGAAAGAGGAAAACATATCTTAATCCAAAATATAGACGTTTAATGACAGGAAAACTATAACAGATGTTGACATTTAGTAAAGATTTACCTCTTTACTGGGATCATTCCCACATCTGTGAAAGAAGACATGACAAATCGATTATCATTCATCCGTTCAATGCCAACTAATCAATAAACAAGGCTTAACATAAAAATCTACAGATTACAAATACAAATTGACCTTTTTTTCAATTAACTACAAGAGCACAGATTTGTAACTCACGTCTGACTTTCAGTGATACGGTTTTCTTGGTCTTGATAAGGTTGATGACCTCCTCATGGATGCAAGAGCAAATGGAGTAGCCGTTGATACGCACAATCTCATCCCCCACCTGCCAAAAGAGGTTCAACAGCATGACTAAAATCAGAGAGAAGTTTACAGTTACTATTTCTTTATTAAAGCATATTAGTCTCTCAGTCTGCTCTAAGGAGCTGTTTATGGATCCTAGTCAAGGGTTGAGGTTGATATAGATCTGTCCTGGAGGTCCTTTTATTGAATTCAAATAGATTCTGTTCAGGTAATTAACTGCAGCGATGACTGGACAGCAAAGCAATCCAGACCCATCTGGCTAAAACTGAATAGCAAATGGTTGTGAAATTGGCTAGCATGTATTACTGAGAAGATGGTTGTATGTAAATTAATTGCTTCCACTCACACGCCGGATTTATTAGACCACATCACTGTTTTACTTTAAAACTGAATATTAACTTCTACTGTAAGCTTACTGAAATTAGAGGAAGTGTCTGAATAAGAGAGCAAAAATGTATATAGCATGTGTACAGTATGTCCTTCCAGGCTCTGTATTAATTAGCATTTTAAAAAAAGGTCATAGTTATCATCTCATTAATCATTTAACATTCAGGATATGTGGACTGCATATAAATAGCTGGGTTTTTTTTTACTGTGGGATTCCCCATTTGTTTTTTCAGACCTTTTTCTTTTTTCCCCCCTTCTCTGTATTCCACAGCCCACTGAGCAGAAATGCGACCTCCACACCAATGTGTTAAATTTTGCAAACCTATGAATATAAAGCAGAACATCTTTGATGGTGCTTTTGAAAGGGCTGGTGAAATTAAACATAGCATGGATCTTTACTCCATCTAGTGGTGTGGGGATGCACTAACCTCAATGTGCAACGCTCATAGATCCCTGCTGCATCTGTAAGTTTTAACAGTGGCAGCTCTTTTGAGGCAAACATAAACCGTTCAATTACTGCACCATATAACATACACACAAAACCTCAGATCAATTAAGGTTGGTGTACACAGCAACTGGATGAACTCTGTCATAGCTAATTATGACAGACAGAAGAAACAATGTCAGATTAAGATTTTCTAACATTATTTTATTTTGCTGGAGATTTGAATTGGTAATTCATTTTTATAATGTAATTTTGCTCTTATGTCAAATCTACCACTGTCTTTCTCTTGCTCTGTTTCTCTCTCACTATCTCACCTGCAAACCCACGCTCCCAGCCTGTCCATCCTTTACAATCTGTGAGATGAAGAGTCCACAGCCGAACTCCAGTCCACCTCGTACACTTAGGCCCAGGCCCTCAGGGTGAGTGCGGTCTAGACGCACCTCCTTCAGCTTCCTGCTTATACATGAAAGATTGTTAAGTAAGTTTTGGTACAGTGCACAACAGGGATCACATTTTATCAAACTATATCACACCATATGATGCTGTAAACTAGGGCTGTATGATATGGACAATATACCCTGTTGTACTATACTGTGATTGCACTGTCGTATACTGTAACTACTGTGCATCTTGCCACATGTTAAAAACATATTGGTGAACCCCTGATGTGACATGACTAAAAACCATCCTGCGTTTGACTCAGATTACAACATTTATCCTGCTGAAACTCTTTTGGAAAAATCCGAAGTTGCTTTCAGTACACAATAAAAAAATGCTGCAAATTGTTAGAGGGCCTGTTTGCATATTACACTCTCCTGCAATATTAGTACTGCTGCAGTTAATATTAGTTAACCTTTAAAGATTAACAAATGATATATTACACAGTCCTATTATAATCTACACAACATAATTAGCAGCTATTATTCTATACTGTTACAATAACACAATAACACAATTAGAATGACGTTATCAGTCTAGATACAAATGATACAGACACAATAGGAAATATTTTCTTAAAAATGTCATCTTTGAATTTCAATTTAAAAAATTTGTTGCAAACATTAAACTAGGGATGCACTGATCAGGAATTTTTATGACTGATTGGATTTTGATTTTTACCAATGTGACCCAGGTTCTTTTTTCTGGTTGATTTTTATCATTTTATTTAATCCAAAACTCACACTGTGTGGGCACTCTGGCACATTTCCAGCACTTTCTATTAGCATGTAATATAAATGGGGGCTCATTGGCACTTTAAATAATTTTTAAATGAAAAACAGTTGCCTATTTCATTAACATGACTCAAATGAAGGGCTACAGAGGAAGTAAGAAGCAACTGGTTATTTAGCACAATGAGCCAGGCATAATTATACTACTGTATACTGGTACAGCTGTAGAAGCAGCATTAAAATACAGCTCAAGTGCAATCACCAGACTCATGCTGTTTACCTCATAAAATTGCAATACATCTGCAAAAATCGAAATAATTAATTGTCTGATTCTTGATAACTTGTTTAGAGCAATAATTAACCAGGTCCAATCATGGCCAATTCCAAATGTGCACCCCTACTTCAGACAGCAAACAGACATTTGTTCCTGTGCAATTCCTGGTGTGACTCTTCTTTTTTTATACTTGCCCTTTTTTGTTACTAATGCCAAATAAGTGCACTGGCCATACAGAAATGGATGTTCATGTGGTCTTTACCGCAGTTCAATTACAAACAGCAATTTCTCTAAATCAGCAATGCAGTCTATTGTTGAGTCCTAGCTGACTGCTGGCCAGTTCTGCCCAATCAGAACAGTGTGTCACACACGTTTGCACTCCCGGGGCTCATAAACAGCATTCCTCTGCCACGCTTCAGTAAGCATGAGAGACAGCAATTACACTGAACCAGCAAGAGGGGGTTGCATCCCACCCTTTTATCACTGGCTCTCTTTCTCTGTAACCCATCTCAACTATGTTTATTTCTTTCTTTATTTAGATTGTTCACTCACCTGGATCTCTTGGGTGTAAGCTGGTCGTACTCCACCTGGTGTTTGAGAGGGATGAGAGGCCGGATGGCATCAAACAGAGGCAGACGGTTCGGTTCATTGATCACCAGCTTCAGGTCCCCCACCAGAACAGGCAGGTCCATGGACCTAAGAGAAAGAAGCGACACATTTCTGAGACAGTGCCTGGATATGAATGGGAGCAAAGGACCTTTAACACAATTAACGCAGCATAACTTAAACATCTCACATTTAGATGTGTAAAATGAATGCTGGGCCATAAACAATAGAATATAATGGGCATTCCTGATGTATCAGAGTTGGTTTCAAATGTGTTTAAAAAAAACAAATTTAAAGTATTTTCCCCAGAGGTGGGTATTAACTAGAGACATTTACTCAAGTACATGTACTTAAGTAAAATATTGATGGATTTGTACTCTCCTGAGTATTTTCAAATCATAATACTTCTACTCAAGTACATTAGTGAGTAAACGAATCTTCTTTCTGATCAGTTACATTTTGGCCATTCATATTCAGCAACTAATTCCTTTGTTTGTGTTTCATTTGATTAATTTTTTGTGACAGCATCTGTACTGCTTTGTGATTGGTCGCACCTCTGAATTTGGAGCTTTACCATTTTATTTTAGAGCAAAAGAGTCCCAAAAAGGGAAGAACACAGCCATACAACCTTTAGTTGCTTTACTGATAGATGCTAGATATACACAGTTACACTGCAGTTCTGTAAGTTACCCGTTACTTTAGTTTGTTGTAGTAGTTTGTTGACCTTCTACTCAAGTTGTTTTTTTTGAAAAGTACTTTTACTTTTGTCATCATTCTACCCACTAATAAATACTTTTACTTGAGTATTGATTTAGGCTACTTTACCCACATCTGTACTTTTTATAGCCTGCCCTATTGCTTAACTCTTCCATACTAACATTAAGGCCTCTCTGCTTCTGCCTACCTTTGTATTTTGCATTATCAGGTTTCCAGTTTGTCAGTATGTAGTATATAGGAGATATTATCCAAAAAAGGGGAACTTAAACATAGAGACAGATCAGAAAGTGAGTGAATTTCTCTCAACACACTCTTGTTTGCATGCATTATCATATATGCACACTTAATTACAATTTGGTAAATATATGATGATAAATGAAGCATGTCCCACAAACGTCCATCATGGTAAAAGATACATAAATCATGGATGCTCAAATATTCCCATGGCCTAGACTCTTAGCGATAGCGATCTGAAAAAGAAAGTGACCCTTAATATTAACTGCTTATGAATTTAGTGTCCTGCCCTGCTCTATGAATCATTAATAACTGGTATTTCACTCCTGACTCAAATATCAGTGGCAAAGGGGCTTTAGTGAATGGCTGCCTGTGACTGGGTGGAGGAGAGTGGAAACTATCAGATCTCCATCCAATAGGGTAAGCTTGAGCTCCTTGTCCAAATGGAGCAACCACACAAAGATCAGGTGGAAAGGCCAGCAGGTATATTTCCGCTCTATTCATTTGACCTTATTCAAGTAGAATGAAGAGAAACTGAATACATTTGTCTGTTTTCCCAGCATGTGATGAGTGTTTTCTCAATGTTTTCTCAACTTTTAAGAAGACTTATTAGCTAATAAAATATTTTGAAATATTACATTTCCTCTTATTGTCATTGCATGTTTACCTACAATGAAAATTGCTAAAATATTTTTAAATTGTCACGAAAAATGCGGTGTGCTAGATTAATTTATTGTAAAACAACTAATTGCTATCTATGTGTGAATCTAAAGGCAAAAATGAGATGATGTACAATAGAATACACAGTTTTTGTTTTTTTTCTAATAAAGGGGGTATTATTTTTAATACAGCCTTGATATTCCTTGTATCTGTAAAGCACACTTCCAACAACATATGCCATTTGGATGGTATGCTAATTTAACATAAACAGCTTACAGAGACCACAGAAACATAACAGTAAAATGAAATATTTGCGCCCTACTCAAGATTAAAATGATTTTCTGGCATTTTCAGCCTTTTTAAGCCTGAATTAGAGAAAAGGACAAAGCATAATAATATATTTAAAACTGCATCTTTGTCAGACTCACTGATGATACATGCGCAGAACATCATACAGGTAATCCTTCTCTGCCTCATTATCAATCAGCAACTCCACCTGTAAAGAACAAAAGCATACAAAACCTCCATAAGCTACCGTGATAATCACACTCACAGCAAAACTCCTTCTGAGGCATCCTACTCACCTGGTGGCGACTGACCTGCTGTAGAAAAGTTTTAAGAAAGCGCTTGGGCCAGTCAATGATGTAGCACATCTCTTTCACAAAGAGAGATAGAGCAAGTAAGAGAAAGGGGCGAAAGGAGAAAGACAGAGAGTAGGGCTATGTGCAGTATTGTGCGGGAGGTGTGCTTATGTGACCTGAGGGACTGAAGTCACAGATGCTATTGTTGCAGATTGGGCGGGTCGAGTGGAACTGCTTGGGTGCTGCTCTGCTCCACTAAACCTGCTCATTGCACTGCATTCAATGTTCTCATACTGAATAGGCTCATTTTACAGCATTGTGCAGGGTCTCTGCTATGCCATACCAAATACTTATATGCAAGGAAAGTTTTAATGTACAATTGAAAACAGCTTTGAAAGGAAAAATAAAAATGGACAAATGAAAATATTATTTAGAAAAAAGGATCCACATTTAAGACAAATACTGTACATATATGCAAAAGACTGGATAAATGAATTTGGTACACATCTACAGATGGTTGACAGACTAAAAGAAAAATCAACACAATGTGTCTTAGTAAGATAAGAGAACAGCTTCAGTGCACCTTGGCATTGATTCTAGAAGTCTATGGAACTGTACTGGATTAATGGAACACCTTTCTTCCAAAAGATATTTCCTCAGTTTGTCTTTTAACGATGATGGTGGAAAGTGCTGTCTTACACGTTGGTCCAAAATTTACCATAGGTGCTCAAATGGGCTGGGATCTGGTGACTGCGGGGGCCACAGAATATGATTTAAATCAATCACATGCACTTCAAATCATTTAGAGACCCCTCATACCCTGTGGATGGGGCACCCTCATCTTGGATGAGACCACTGCCATAATATAAAGGTGATCAGTCAGAATAAATTCTTATTGCTTTGTAGTGACCCTTCCTTCTAAGGGGAGAAGTGGATTCAATTCATGCCAGTAAAATGCCCTCAAATAACACAGCCTCTAGACCCTCTCATTACAGGAGTCAAGTATTCAGGCCTGTACTGTTCTCTTAAGTCTTTGCTTAACTCATGAAAGATGACTCTTCTGACCGTATAACTTTTTTTCACATCTCTGTAGACCAGCGCTTGTAGTTTTTACACCACTGAACTCTCAAATGGGTATTCGTCTTTTGGGTTGCACTACAAATCATAATATACCTAACAATGTAGCTGACAGACGGTTCTTGTTGGCACAGTCTGATCACTCCTACCATCTTGATTCAAAATCATGGTCAACTGGGACTGGGCCTTAGCCTTTTTATACAGAGCGTGGTAGGATATTAACGGCTTAATTATACCACAGTTAGGTACACCTGTCTGGAAGCATCATTATGTTTTTTGACTAATTTATTCTTAAGACTTTCTTTTAATTTGTCACCCATCTGTAAAATGTAGAATGTTTTTTCTTAACAAAATATCTTCAGAATAGTTTTTATATTACTTTTTATTTTTTGGCTTGCTGGATTCTGGAGTCTATTTATTGATAATCCTGATAGAACAGAATTGAATAAAACAGAATAGTATAGAATAGTGTTGCTAGAGCTCTGTTGTGGGTGGAGAGGATAAATGGTGTAATAAATGTGTATTATAAAAGCCTCACAGGCCTCACACACTGGACTTTAACACCATAAACCGATAAAGCTGATATTCAGAGCACAGAGCAGTTTTGTGCTCTGAAGTGTGCACGGAAAAGTCGAGTCAAGTCAAGTCAAAATTTATTTCTACAGCGCTTTTTACAACAGGTGTCGTCACAAAGCAGCTTTACGGAAAAATCCGTGGCCAAGCTCCAGTGAGCAAGCTAAGAGCAAGAGGAAAAACCCTTGAGAGGAACTAAGACTCAAAAGGGGAACCCATCCTCCTCTATAGCAAATATGAGAAATATGAGCAGAGAATAAGGTTTGATCATTAGCATAAGATACGGAAAATGGGGGAAAAGAAAATACTGTTAGTGTGTAACTAATGAAAAACTATAAAGAACTTACAACAGTTAATTAGTAAGAGGATCTCAATGCAGGCATCAAATTATAACAAAAGGTTTTTATCGCATCCTGGGCCTACACACACAGCAGCGCGGCCAAACACTAAATGAAGCAATCCTCTTCGCCTGGCTGCACTCCTCTGTCACTTCATCTATCTAAAACAGTGAAGAACGGCCCTTTGTGTCCGCCATCGCCCTCTCTCACACAGCAGATGGTGCATGGTGGCTTATTACATACAGTTCACATGGGGAAGCTTCTGTATCTGTTTCAAACTAAATACTGAGCCTATGCTGCTGTTAGGCTCAGTCCAATTGGATGTTTTATAATTATTTGCAATTAAGCAAGACAAACAGACTTTTAAACATTATATGCAGTGCCACTGTTGTGTTTTCCATTTTTCAAATTTAAATAATAAAGGTATTGCTGGACTATATATTTTAAGGAATAGCTTCCATTGTGTTTTCTTCTTTGCATCAGCAAAATTGTGTAATATAAAATGCTCGTTTTATGTTGACTATTCCCTGTGGTACTTTACATTTTCATGTTCTGTGCCTAAAAGCCTTAACAAAGTAGTCCTGTGTAGCTAGACTGGTCAGGAAACAGGTGTACAGGTAGTCTAACACATACACAAAGCAAGAAGATATCTAAAGGTCTGTTTACTGTGTTCAATATTAGCCAGAAGCAACCTGTCGTACAATTCACACCTTTGTAACATTTGCTAGGCTACACTGCACCTCCGCCATTCTTAAAGGGCCACTGTTCATCATCTTCCTGCCTTGCTAAGCGCTACTTTGTATGTACTTTGTAGAGGCGTCTCTGAGGGAAGGTCAGTTCAAACACATCATCTGCTTACCTTATGACGAAATTCTCGAGCTACTTTTCGCTCCATGTTAAGAGGAGTTTATCGTTTTCCACCGTTTGTGTTCGTCTGTCTCGCTTCAGTCCTTCCAGCCGGTGCCTCGGTACACTAGTGTGTGTGTGTGTGTGTGTGTTAGAGAATGAGAGAGTGAGCTGAGGTGTCGTCGTGCATGTTAGCACAGCTAGCTTACCGGTCAGAGGTCGATTACTAATGCAGTTTACAATTTTACTGCTGCTGGATTGTGTTTGGCCTGTTCGCTCTGAGAACATCATGAAAAAGGTGATTCCACGATTGTGGTGCCATTTATGCACCATTAGTGTTACATTTAGTTACAAATATGCATGTAAAGATAAAAGACATTTTAAACGTAGACAAGTGTCTTTCTCTACAATGTGCGATATCTCAGCAGATTGTACCTTGAAATATTATCTTTAAAGTATTCAAAAATAATAACATTGATTACTGTGTGAATCTATTTAACATCTCATGCTTGGAACACCTATTTTCACAATCATCCATTTTAGTTTATGAAAAATGTACATCTTAGTTGTAGTGACCTTCACTCAACCCTGTCAGCTGAACACATTCACCTCTATACATCTGAAATCTGTAATTCATTAGTAATTTGCAACATCTGATTTTCCCCAGAACTGTGGGGAATGGATGCTAGTTAACCACATTTAATATATATATTTTTTTAATTCTGCGCTAAAAACTACTTTCAACACAGTTACACAGTTAATCCACTGTCAGCAACGAAAGCTTGTAAAAAAATATTGTTCCTAAGATGGGTAACACATTTTTGAATAGTCAAATTTTCTTAGTTTTCTTAGATTCAACGTTGCAAAATGGCACATCAGTTATGGAGTCATCCAAAAATAGTGTCTTTCCTGTCACAAAATAGGCAAGACAAGTGTACACATTTGATTACTTATTTTAAAACCTGCATTTTGTAATGGAACCTGTGTCTTAGGTCTGAAGGAAAATCTGCCTCAAAGAGAAGCAATGGAGCAATGGTTTCCTGAAGTGTAAAGACAGGACAGAATGTGTTAAATGTGTGAAGTGCCAATATACAGACTTTACCTCTTTCCAAACAGTTGAGGTGAGGAGTTAGTTCATGAAAAAAATAATATAACATTAATAAGTTTTTTAAATTATGTCCTGCATATTGAGAATATATCTGTTTAGCTCCTCTGTGTTCTCTAGACAGAACAGACCCACT
>JAILXH010007656.1:0-22941 GCA_023558415.1 Piaractus mesopotamicus | reverse complement strand
TATATATATATATATATATATATATATATATATATATATATATATATGATTTAGTGATCATTCTACTTTATTTAGGCTAAGCTGAAGGTTGAAGACATTCAGTCTCTGTTTCACTCTGTAGCAACATTCTACTCTACAGCAATTATATCATATTTCATAAATATTGCGAATGATGTACATTCAGTACATTTAATTGAACATAACTGTAGAAAAACTCAAAATTGTTAAAGTTCTCTTTATTATTCAGATTCACTCCAGATATCAAGTTCCCACATTGCCCAAAATTCAAGGTATAATACATTGTTATGTCTGCGCTTCCTCTACTAATCTCATTCTAGATTTACTTTATTGCTGATATGTGGTGCAGTAACAGTTTGCATTGCGTTTGAGTCACACACTGAGATTCAACACTCAAATGCACACTGAGAGAAAGATAAACAAAACAAAAAAAAAAAAATACATACATACATAAAAAGTCTCCAAAATGCAGTACATTATTATATTAGATGATTTTTTTTATGTTTCAAAACAATATTAGGCTGCTTTGGGGCTCAGAACTGGCCTACAGCTCTGCACACACTTTCCTCTTTGAACCTCAACATACTGGTGTTTTAGTGACTCTCAGAGCTCAACAGGTGTCAGACTCTCCTCTATGGTGTGCACTCCTAACACTGAAAAGGTCTGCTACTAATTTAAACTATTTAAAACTTTGCTTTTTACATCCAGCAAAACAAGTCTAACAGGACAACAAATAGGACGTTAAAAAAAAAAAGTGGCCGTTTTATAAAGGCAGCAATCCGCTTTTAAGTAATAGAAGTCAATACATTTTTTTTTCAATTGTGTGGATGCAAAAATGTAATCTTTTAAATGATGTGATATGAGGAACTGTTCTTTATATGAGCAGGAACATGAACTAAAGATGTAAGCTGAAAGCTTAGATTTCAGCTTGGATTTCAGGTTCAATTTGAACCTGTTCTACTTCAGCTGTAAGACAGGTGTCAGTAGTGCGCTCTAATAATGTGATTGATTCCACAGAAGAAGGAGAGAAGTGGAGCTTAGCTCTGCTAAACAGTTTTAGAATAAAAACATTTAAAAACTCTAAATTATACTTTTAATAGTTCGTTTACAAATCACGCATTTATTCCAGACCGACCTTCGGGACGGATTAAACCTTCGTGCTGCAGGATGGAGTCGCCGGTGAGATTTTACAGCTCTAAGTTCGGCTGAGTTTTAGAGTTTGAGGGATTGTGTTTGTGTTGTTTCAGGTTCTGGGTTTGTTTATGTCTCTGAGTTTCGGTTTTAGCTGGAAAAACGAGTGATTATATCGACATTATGTTATATTTGGTGTGTTTTTTCAGAAACAAGGCTGAAGTTTGATTCTTAATGGCCAACTTCTTATTCGAATTTTCCGTTCCACCTTAAACACTTTCGAACATTCGATTAAGAAGCTTAAAACTCCGAATTGAAGTGTAAACCGTGGGTGTTTGTTTGTTTAATGACTTTGTTTTGATGTCTCGTGGCTTAAAACCCTCTTGAAGTGCAGCTGTTATGAAAAAGTTAACATTTAATAATAAAATAACTTTAGGAAGAGAAGCCGCAAGTCTAAAAGTGAAAGTTAAACTCTTCGTACTTGTGTACTGGTATGAACACCAGTAGAGAACAGATCTAAACTTCGAGAAACACTTTGTTTACTGCCTTCTTGTTCTGTTATCTGCTTAAATAAACCCAGTGCAGTTATGATGTGAACTAATGTGAGCAGAATTCCTGCTGCAGCTCTAGATCTGACTTGCAGTTAAAAATCGTTAAAGGGGGACTCCAGTGATGTTTAAAATTACTGCAAAATTATGTGGTTGAGATGTAAACAAAGTCATTCAGAGTGGTTTGGTGTGAAACGCTCTGTTCTAGAGAAACTTACAAGTCAGAATTATTCACAGTGGTGGTGACAGGAACCAGACGTACACCACTAAAAGCTCCCTCACGGAAAGTTATTACATGAAAAGGTTATGAATTCAATGCCTGATGTCTAAAACGTTTTTTATGACCACTGTAAAGAAAACCGAGTCTCTACAATGAATTACTCTGTGATTTTGTTTACATCTCTTCCACAATGAAGAAATCTGTGGAATTCTCCTTTTAATACAGACCCAAATTCTGCACTAAATCTCAAGAAAATTACAGAAAACCTTTTTAATTCTGTTCTTCTTAATTAGTTTTTATATGAGGAGGTTATTTGTGTGTGTGTTTTTGTGTTTGTGTAGACAGTGGGTGAGTTGCTGAGTGCTCTCAGTGAGATGGGCTTTAGTCAGGAGCAGATTCAGGATGCTATACAGGCTGGCTGTTTCACCGTTACAGAGGCAACAGAATGGTAAAGTAAAAGTTTATTATTATACTTCATTAACACACTTGTTTAATCACATTTAGCTTTCAGAGTTTGTTATTTTTGCTGCTGATAGTGTCGCTTAGTTGATATTTATCCCCCATCATCAGTGTACTGTAATAAACAGTTAATACAGATGGGGGCGCTGTTTCCTCATTTACAGAACTGTGACAAACTTCTTTGGAATTTGTATTTCCTGATCTGAGAGGCTGTTTTACAGTAAATTCTGATGTAAAACATGTTAATGGAAGATTAAGATTAAACAATGTAAGAGTTTAGGATTGCGATAGTCATGGTGAGGATGGTAATGTTGAGTACAGTCTTGACTCTTTGCTGTCTCTCTCTTTCTGTTCAGGCTGTTGCAGGGCAGGGGTCCACGCCACAGATTAACAAAGCAGGCCGAGTCACCCACAAATGCCTTCTCAGCGTTTAACCCACCAAAAAACGCCATTGCGAGCCCCTCACAGTCACAGCGAACAGGTCAAAATTATAATAATAATATCAATAAATGGCAACAATCACAACACAACTAATAATAATAATCTTTTCAACATGATTAAATTCACTTTGATTAGGTTTGGTAAAATTCAGATTTATGATTAAAAATATACTGAATACAGAACTATTTTCACACCGTAATGGAATAAGACAAGACAACAGTGCCTTAAACCTTTTCTCTTTTTTGTAATGTAAAAGTTTCAACTTAATAAAATACATCTAAACATGTAAATGAACTGTCAGAGCACCACGTGGTGTGCTGTGGCTTTCTGGATAATGGAACATTTTTTTTCTCTCCTTTTTTGCTTTGTTGTTGAAGGTCCTAATCTGGTCCTGAATCACCCTTCTGTGAGTCCTGCAGCAGAAACAGAACTGCAGCCATTACAGTCGAGAATGAAGCAAGACCAGAGCAGCTTCCAGCTGCAGCAGAGACACAGAGAGGCTCAGGAGGCTCAGCATGAGAGGAGGCAGAAAAAACAAGTAAACAAAAACACGCTTTAATCAGAATTACACACACAGATTGTCACTTGCACTGCTGGTCTAAAACTCTGCCATATTTCAATTAAGGGGAGTTAAAAATTACGGTGACATCCTTAATGTGTGAATTTGTATGTGTTAAGCTCTGCTGGATCAGCATTACTTTTCCCTGGTTAGGTTCTGTGATATAATATGGAGGTTTGGTTGATTGGTTTAGGATAAAATATCTGTGTAATTCCCCCAGATTTCCCCAGACGGCTGTTACAGTCACATCAGTGTTACACCACAGGACACACTCAATAACAGTAATAACACACTGTATGATCGTGTTTGTAAGCAGGTTTTTTTTTCCATTAATGTGAGGTGGATCAGAACAGGACTACTATTCCTGAGAGAGCTCTGAATTCAGCCAATTAGAGAACTGCAGTACTGTGAGACTGTTAAACCTACACATGCTTTAGATTCATACTGGATTAAAATTACTCCACAATTATGACTGTCACATTGTAAAAACTACACACACACTGCAGATTCATACTGGATAAAAACACAGTTATTACTGTCAAACTGTAAAAACCACACATGCTGTATATTCATACCAGATTAAAATCACTCCACAGTTATTACTGTAAGACTGTAAACATTACACACACTGCAGATCTATACTGGATTTAAACCCATCTAAAACTAATCCAGGATTTTGCTTAACTGTGTTGAGCAATAATCTGGCTCTGAGAAAGCAGCTGTGGATGTTCATTTGGTAAATTTTGTCCGAAGTCAAAGTCAGTGTTTTTGGTGCCCCTCAGGAGCGTGAGTTGATCCTGAAGAGGATTGCAGAGGACCGGCGCTTGCAGCAGGAGAAGGCTGAGGCTTCCACGACCAGTAGCCATGGAAACACAGCAGTGGGGCATCGCCAGAGCAGCGCAGATAATCAGTGCATCCTTATGGTGAGGTATCGAATAACACAGCGACATCTTTAACGCTTAGTCTGTGTGCACTTTTGTTTTGAGTTCAGGTATAAAATCACCATCATGAGTCTGTTTCTTTTTTACATGTTGTTTGAAATCTTATGTTATATGTGTGTTTTTATGAGCTGTAAATCAGAGAACTGCTTTTTAAAATGGAAACATAAACTTTCAGGTTCTGTTAAAATGATGAACAGAAGTGATTTTGTTTGGTGATAGTCGGTGTACTCAAGGAGGATAAGTCTGTTAGAGAAGCGAGGTCTCACAGGCTGATTAAAAGAAAGAATTAAGGTATAGCAGTTTTAAACAATATAGAAGTTCACAGTATTTGATTGACGCACACTTATTGTATGATCCTGATACTCAAGACTCATGAAAAGACCAGGTGTAAATGGAGTCTAAATCTTGCTTAAAAGCTTTGAAGAAAACTTTTGAAAAAGTTTTGAAGTTTTGTCGTACTAAGTGAAGAATATGTTACATATGCATGCCATAGAACTTTCAGTTGTCCGTGCTTAAGTTAGAGCTGAAGTGTAAAAAAGTACATGCACGCTCCTGTCTGTTTGACGCTAATATAACTGAAGATGTTACAGGAAATTATAATTAGCCTCATTCATAGAGTTATAATAGTTAAATAAAGTGAAGGTTATACATTAAACACTGTATTGAAATGCAATGGGGCTGTGTTCATGATAATCTTACGGGATATTACTGATCATGAAATGAGTGGAATTACTCGGGCTTTATTTTTTGTTGTTACAGGTGTTTTAGTGTTTTCAGCCTGAGCACCATCACTGCTCTTGTGCATCCTTGTTTATTCATAACAATATAAAATATTTTCTCATCGTTTGTGTGCTATTTATTAAAATTTGTAATTGTTCATAATGGTTAAAAATGGTTAAAGAGTTTATTACTACTGTTAAATCTTATTTTTACTTAAGTGTGTCACACTTTAGCTTTTCTGATTGTTGGTTGTTTGTTTTCTCTGTAGATTCGTCTGCCCTCCGGTGAATCGATGCGTGAGTGCTTTCCGGCTGATGCTCTGCTCCGCAGTGTTGTTGAACACGTCGCCACTCGTCACCCATCTCTTCCTGCGTTCTCGCTGCTGCAAGGTTTTCCCCGTAAGCGTTTCTCTGAGGCGGAGCTGGCATCTTCTCTGCGGTCTCTGGGTTTAACTCCAAACGCAGCGCTGTGTATTCAAACAGCACCCCCTGTCAGCGTGCCACAGGATTCCGAGAACCTTCCTGATCCGCAGCGCAACGAACCTCCACGCCTGCAGGAGGAAGAGTTACAGCAGCCTGTATTACCGCGCCCATTTCCACACCAACTTTGGGAAGAAGCAGTAGGGCATGCTGGGTTTGGACCTTCAGGACCTTCTCACTACTGGGGTACAAACCACTAAACACTGCAAGCGTCACTGTACGTAACGCTATAAAAATGAATTCACATTAATTCAAAAGTATAAATAAAACACCAAATTTTATATAAAAGAGCTGTGTCTTTTAGGTTCTGTTTCTGTTTCAGGGTGTGTCCTCAATTTCGGTTTCGGTCAAGAATTTTTGTTTCAGTGCATCAGTAGAATCCACGTTAATACTGCAAATGTTTTAATCGTGTGATTAACCAGATTTCACCTATTTTAGGGTTGTTATCTTTTACTTTGTCTCATTATGTGTGTCATGTCATACTCCCTGTTCAAAAAGGTTTTGATGGGATTTGATTGAATTTTCTCTAAAACGTTCTCTTATTGGTCAGGGCGCGGTCAGCGGCTGGTTCCTGGTGAGGCTGGTGATGAGCGCTCAGACGGCGAGGAGCAGCCTGAAGAACCAGCAGTGCCTCTTCTCAACGGTACTGTATTAGAATGACAAATTGAGCCATAGTTTGGACAAGCTCAGCCGTATATTTGGTTCTGGGTTAATTTCCTCTTTTACAGCTGCTGCTCTGTGATTTTATTTTCATCTGGATCAGCCATGTTAGTATTATTGTTCTTTGACTAAATTACCTTCTATTTGTCACTGAACTCAGTCGTCTGATCATTTTAGTCTTGTGCTGGGCACACTTCTCTGTGGCTTTTCAGGTAACTGTCATACCTATATTAAATCCATATTAAAATCGCAAAATGATGATTACTTTAGAAACATTTTCTTGGCCTTTCTACACTGGGTTAGCATAATCAGGGGGAGACAGAAAATCAACTCATTCATAACACTGATGTCCAGCTGACTAAACGGGAGGTTATAATACAGATACTGGTATAAAGCATATCTTTATATTCAGTGTGATAAATTATTAGTTGTCTATGATCATGTGACCAAATGTGATGCAAAAATGTGTTTATAGAAAATATAACCCGCAATAACTCTCATCATAGTAACTTTATTACCATCCAGCTATGACAGTTGAATGGTTGAGGAGAGACGTGTAAAATATTATTACAGATGTTCTCCTGATAGTCTAGTCTTAATAGGATTCATTAAGATTAAGTGACCCTTATTAGTCCCACAACGGGAAAATTTCACCTCTACATTTAACCTATCCGTGCACATACACACTAGTGAATGAACACACGCTAGGGGGCAGTGAGCACACTTGCCCGGAGTGGTGGGCAGCCCTATCCGCAGCGCTCAGGGAGCAGTTGGGCGTTAGGTGGCTTGCTCAAGGGCACTTCAGTCATGTACTGTCGGCTCAGGATCAAACCAGCGACCTTCCGGTCACAGGAGGGACATTACAGCTACAGGACATCATTCACTGTTTCTGAGCCAACCGTCTAAACTTCTTTTTATCCTGAATCCCAGCAGTCTTGGGCCAAAGCATCAACATCTGTAAATACCTGGTGTAGGTGTGGTGAAGTAAAAATGTGGCCCGGCTGAAGCACTTTCGAAACACTGAGCTCAACTTTTCATCCAGCTGCATTCTTTCAGACCCTCTAGACTCTCTTTAGAGTTCTTTTATGACTGTGACTGAGAGACTTTAACCAAACCTAGCTTCAGTAAAGACCTGGTGATGGTTCTGATCCATGATTATGAGTCAGATCTCTATTTTAGAAATCACAAGTTCACAGTTCAAACATCGGCAGAGCAGAATTAAAGCCTGTTCAAGTGCGCTTTGCCAACTTTCACACTGAATCTGAAACTGACAGACTGTGATGCTGTGTAAATATTTTAATCAGAGCCAGTTGTCACGGTTACAGTCAATCTCATGTGCATCACGGTGGTAGCAGAGCAGTTTGTCTTGGTTGTATCAGAGCACAGAAACTTCATGTGTATGTGTATGTGTCTGTGTGTGTGCGCATGCATGTGTAGGTGTTCCTGGGCTGCCGTTTGGAGCTGGAGTCGTTCTGGAGCCGCAGCATCTCTGGCCTGAACAGGGAAACAGACTGAGGTATAAACCCAGAACCCAGAACCAGAGCCCCTCCCTCAGGGGGAGACAGCATTCCTTGGTGTAAGATGCGTAACAGAGAGCGAGTAGGGAGATTAGAGGCTCTAAGTGAGTGAATGAAAGTAAATGGAGGAAATACCTGAGCACCCTGAACAAACTGCTGTTTTATTGATCATAATATAACAAATTGACTGTTGTTTATCTTTAATGTTTCCTACAACATCTTCATTATTTAACAAGCTGAAGTGTCTAATACAGAAAAAACAAAGGTTTAGTGAGACGAATAACAGCAGATAATGCTGTGACCATTAAGGATCATTTATGGCACTGCGCAGGCATCTCAGGAAAACTAGTTTCCTTACATCAGCGAATGGAGTCAGTATAACCAACGAAAGATTGAACACTAAGGAAAAGTATGTGATAATCGACTGGTAAATATCTGCATATTATAATTTTAAATAGTAAAATAACTGAAAATGGTATGATTTTTATGTAGTTTCTCAGCCCGCATAAACACCTTAATGATTGTCTAAACAACTCATAAATCTCCAATATTTAATTTAGGACTAGGTCTAGTCAGCTTAACTGATAGGAATTTCCATTGTTTTACACCAGAAAAATAAGTTGAAGGAGAGCAAAGTAGCACACATCTATAACTGGCAAGCTAGCAAACATCCAACCTATGCTCTTTTTCTGCTAATTTAATTTTATTTCACAATCTTCAAGCAATAAAAGGTATGTTCATGTTGCACAACAGCTATTAGCAGACAGTAACCCAAAAAGGGTCTCTTAACAACTTCTATAAATGCCATTAAGGTTAGGTTGATTGAGTGAGCTGGGCATCTACAGAGATGTGACCTCCCACTGACCTCATACTCTACATATAACATTTCACATCTTTTATAAACATCCCAGACAGAATATTATCATGAATCATGTCTTCTCTAATACTCAGATAACTTGTGTTGTTCCAAATGAGCCATTAATGAGATACGTATTAGAGCTGAAGAAGTGTGCATTTTGTTCTTCAGTCATCATTTACAAAACAAAATGTTGCACATTTGTGCTCTTACATTTGTTGTTGCTCTGTTGATGTAAGCCAGATGATAAACACACCAAGAGTTTTAATGAATATGAAAAAGTGAAACAATATGTATTTTTTTATGGAATCAGGATATTGTTTAATATTCTTTTTGCATTCATCATATTCATTATTGATCATAGCAGATTTTGCCTAATTTTTTTTTTTTTACTGTAGTAACTATTTGTTGTAAATAATTGAAACAAGTAAAAGTATATTAGCTGTTTCAGAAATGAAATGTAGAATTGTCCTGGTAAAGTAAATGTCGGGTCAGTATGACCCATCAACACTACATTGATTGATGAGTAGTGAATAGAACAAAAGAGTTTAGCGTCTGCTTGTCTTAACATCTTCAGTCCTGTTAATTCAGGATTACAGTGGTCTCTCTGAGTGTTCCTGTCTGCTCTAGTCCACTCTTCCGAGCAGAACACAACACTGACTTTCTCACATTCCAGGATGAGACCTGTAGGGTGTCTCTATGCTACGGATTCAACAGACATGGTTAAGAACACTGGAACAGTCTGACTGACCAGTAAAATCACCTTAATCTCAATCGAAGATCTCCGTGTGGAACAGCACATGCTAAAACAGAAGCACAGGAACTGTCTGAAATGTGCACCAAGTCAGTGTTAGAGTGCACTAGAGTGGACGAGAACTCTCTCAGACTGCTGTAATCCTGACCTGGTAGGGCAGGAGCTCGCATTAAGATAAGGTGACGCTTAACCAAGTATTAGAAAAAAAAGAGATGCTTGAGACTAATTATCTATGTTCTATAAACTATTCCATGTTTTAATAACAGTAATAATAATAGACTTTATAGAGCACTTTTTGTATTCATAGCAGCTCAAAATGCTTCATGTTCAAATATTAAAGTTCAGGAAGTAAAGTAAAGGACAGAAAAATAGAATTAAAGATTTTTTTTTTTTTTAAAGATCAAGAAGATGAAAAGATAAAATGAAAAAATAAATAATATTAATTACACAAATATTATAAATAACAACTAAATTAAAGATTGAAAGGACACATATTTAGATGTTAAAAATATGACTTAAAGTGTCCAAAAGTAGTCACTGATTTTCACGGATGTATTTCTCATTTGGTTGTCATTGGTTAATCTGAATACCTCTGTCCAGTGACAAGTTCATTTATTTTCTTTTCCCATGTCCACTATTGTATATTAATAGTTAATTCTTTATCCTTTACACTTATTACTCTTCTTGTGTTAATGGTTTGCTATCCGTTGTTGACCAGAGGAGGATGGGTTCCTCTTTTAAGTCTTGATTCTTCTCAGTTGTTCTTCCTCTTACTCTGAGGTTTTTCATGGTGATATTAATTTGTGGCTCCAACTCGGATTGTGGCTTTGTGACCACACACTTTATAAATAAATTTGAACTGAATTAGATCAATAGTGAACAGTAACAAGTTCCACAGTTTATAAGCAGAAAAACAGAAATATTCTCACCACTATTTCTGTAATTTATGGGGGGAATCTCTGAAAACTCTTCTTTACACCTAATTAACATGCCATGATGAATCGACCAACAGAAGTGATCCAAAAGTACTTAGAATACTTAGAATGATTGCAGGAAACAGTATGTATCCCTCCTGCTTTATGGTGTTTTACAGAAATATTTTTATTATTACTGTAATTTATTTATTGCTGTCATTATGTTATCATCATTTGAGCCCAATACGATTTCATATGAATATGATCTCTGTCCTGGTCATCATGTATAATATTCTGACATTCTGAAACAAAACTCATGAACTCCTGACTGAGTTGATTAACATCAGTGTGAATGAAAAAATAACTAATTTTTCTGTGTTGTGACAAATCTGTGAGTGAAACTCTGTATCAGGGAGGGTCTCTGAGCTCACTACATATTTTTTGTACATGACAAGTGGGATGGTGTCCCCACCACACGGGGGGGAGAGAGGGAGTAGAAACACAGTATTATTGGTCAGAGGTGTGGACTCAAGTCACATGATTTGGACGTGAATCACACTCGAGTCACAAATTTGATGACTTCAAACATGAAATTAAAAAGATTTACAACTCACTCTTGGACTGATGCAGGACGTCAGTGTTGAGACTTGCCTGTTACTTGCAACTCCGTTATTGGTTGATAATATTTCGCCCCACCCACTGGTGCACGGTGGAGTCATCAAAAATCAGAAAATGTTCTAGATGCAAGGCTAGATGGAAGATTATGGGAAAATAATTTAGCCATAGGATATGATGTGATGAATTGTGCTTAATATGACCCAAGAGCACAAACGAATGGAAAAAAGTGAGGTAAAAAAGGTTAAAAATGCTTTGATCTTTCATGAGGTTTGGATATGGGGAGAAGATGCTGGATGTGATACTGGAAGGTTAATAAAAGAATGACCAAGATCTGATCCTGTAACAGATCTATCCTGAAACAGCTCTCACTCACACTGCATGTTGTGATGTAGTTGGCTGTGTTGTCCTTTCTGTGGGGTTAATGGTGACTGAGTAGCTGTAGCATCACAGACTATGTTTATTATCCTCATCATCTTATGTGAAGTGCTTCATTAAAACACATTTTAAAGCACACTAGTATTTAAAGAAGTAATTTTAGATCAGTATCTGTATCTACAATGTTTCAGTATTGGAAAATAAAAGCGATGTTATGCCATCTCTAGTTTATACGGATCTTCATAATTGTCAAAAAAAATCCTGTGTTGATTGAAGTCTTTGTGTCTTCTTTGCACACTGTAGGTGGGACAACAAACAGTCCTGTAAAATTCTGACCTGCTGTGTAAATTTACTGATTGTCTTTCTGTCTGTGTTTGTGTATACATATAGAGAGCCCGGTCCTGCTGACCCTGCTGACCCAGGTGCAGGGCGGATGTTGCCGGGTAACGCAGCAGTTCAACGGCTGCAGAGAGCAGCTCAACATGAAGAACCGTCACCACCAAAAAAACCCTTCAGACCCCCCAGTGTCCCCTCGCTGTGTTCTCTTGCTACCAGAGCCAGTGTCTCACTCATCACAGGTCAGAGAGAATTATGATCATAATATTATTACATACACATATTGTACTATAAAAGCATTTACTCAGTCTTGTTTTTACAAATAAATGGGAACAAATGCTGCCGTTTATTATAATGCTATTCTTTAAAAATGCATACAAATTAAAAATGTAATTTTAACTTGTGTTAAAACTGATGTTTAACTCTTCTTGTTTGTGAGGTGAATTATCTGTTTTATAAGGTATTCGCTAACAATTTTATCAGAACCCCGAATGAGTTTACTCAAACTGGTTCACATGAGTTTAACCAAACAAGTTTAAGTGAGTTTACCTGAAAAAGTTTACCCAAGCAAGTGTTTCTGAACGGGTTTACCTGAGGAGTTTGTTTGAGGGGTTTGTTTGAGGAAGTAACTGAGGAGGTTAGATGTGATGCGTAACATCTGCGAGCAGCTCTTGATTTTGAAGGAGTAAACAAATAGTTACCCATCGCTCACTGACATCACTGACACTTTCTCAAAATCACTCTCTCTGTCTCTCTTTCTTTCTTTGTCTCTCTTTCTTGCTGTCTCTCACTCTCTCTCTTTTTTCTCTCTCTGTCACTCTATCTCTCGCTCTCCTCTCTCACTTTGTCTCTCTCTCTCCCTCTCTCTCACTCAGCTCCCTGTATGCAGTACAGTAGCAGTCTGGCTGGTTTGACCCCAGCGTCAGCGGAACTCCTGTTGGGTCACATGACCTCTGGGCGCATCCTGAGGCCGCGGACACTTGAGCTGTTTTTCGGCTGCCCACTACGGAGCTTCATCCTGAACAGCTACCCGTACACCACCAACGAGTTACTACGGCAACTCAGAGCCTTCACTGCACTGAAGCACCTCAGCCTGGTCAACTCTCCGCTCATTACCGGTGCGTGCGTGCATTTTTTTTAAAATTAAAATTCTAATTCTAAACTGTTCTGTCAGTTTGATTTGATGATGGAATGATGGAATGTGTTGCATATGTTATTGTTCTGT
This sequence comes from Piaractus mesopotamicus, assembly GCA_023558415.1. Classification (NCBI taxonomy): domain Eukaryota; kingdom Metazoa; phylum Chordata; class Actinopteri; order Characiformes; family Serrasalmidae; genus Piaractus; species Piaractus mesopotamicus. The sequence goes on along the minus strand of JAILXH010007656.1, from coordinate 10,170 downwards.
CTGGTAGATGCTGGACTCTCTGTTTTGTCCGGACTGTTGAAACTGCAGTACTTGAACCTTTCGTCCTGCAATAAACTGACCGACTCCTGTCTGCAGCACATCACCAGTGAGTTTGTTCATTCATTCACTCTTCACCTGTAACTGTGGCTGTGCAGTAAAAACACAGCAGTCTTGATACTGCATATCGCCATAAAAGATATCAAGCAACATAAAATTTTTATCTTTAAATTCTGTTTTGTGTTCAGAGTTGCAGTATCTGACCTTTCTGGCCCTGGATAAGACCAAAGTAAGTGATGCCGGATTACTGGTGTATCTGAAGTCTGCTCCCTCTGTGCTCATCCATCTCAGTCTGAATGAAACGGGTATTACTGAAACCACACTGACTGCACTGCCCCAGTGTGTACCGCAACTGCGCCTGCTCAGCATCGCCCGCACAAAGGTACCGCACACACAACCACCCACACATAACCACCTACACACAGTCACCTACACACAACTTCACACACAACCCCACACACACATCCATGTGCACACAACTGAGCACACAGTGGCACACACAAACACAACCCCTTACACAACTGCGCACCCACACAACCCCATACACACATCTATATACACAAGAACCACACAAAAAACTGCACACAACCTCACACATGTACAACCTTACATGCCAAACTGCATGCACAGTTTTGGCTTTTGTATATCATGTATGTGGATGATGATGATGATGATGACACAAACAAATATTTATACAATAATTTGAGCAAGGTTATATTTAGTGTTATTTTTGAATATATTTATTTATTTAACACTGATAAACAGCTGTGGACGTGAAATGACCTCTGATAACATGAGAAATTTCTGTGTTTCCAAAACAGTGTTTGTTTTTTGTTTTTTGTTTTTTTTTCTGATTTTTATTTTTAATTTTAATTCAACTGGTGGGAAAAATTTTTCTTTCAAAATTAAGAATTTGAGTCCCTAAAAAGAAAAAAACCAATGTTTGAGACTAAATAATGTTTTTAAACCCCAAAAGTCATAATTTAAACCACCAAAATAAATTAGTGTTAAATAGCTGTAGGGTAAGTACTCAGTATAAAGTCCTGCATGGAGACCTGTTGGTCACACTGGGTTGTTGCAGATGGACAGCATGCTCTCCGAATAAAGACCTCATATAACTTTGTTTGTTTGTTTGTTTGTTTTTGTCCCCTCAGGTGAGTGACATATCAGCATTGGCTGAACTGCATTTTTTGCAGACTCTTCATCTGGATGGTACAAGTGTAAATGAAGACTCCCTTCAGGCTCTTAAAGCCCATCCCAGCTTGTCCGCACTCAGCCTTGCCTGTATTCCCGTCGCCAACGGCAACCATGCGCTGGAGATCATTTCTGGTAAGTTTCTGTGTTGTATGATGTCTCAGTTTTTCCTGCAATATAGACACAAAGTTCTGCTAAAGATATATATCTACGGCTTGAGGATGAGCCTGATTAATCAAATATACAAATATTTGATCTCATCTTAATATTCATTTATTTGAAAACGTTATGTGTAGATTAAAATATAAACATGAAATACATGATGCAGTGTATAAATAATTGGTAGTGTGTGTGTGTATGTATAGCTGCACAAAATGTGGTGAAAAATTTGTGAATCCAAACGAACACGTCCAATCAGAGCCCTTCATAGAAACATTTCAAACTATAAGATAATACATCTATACAGTGTAAAGTTCTACCATGTAAAAGATTAGCTCTTATGTTAGTTAGATGCAGTATTTTTTTTGTTCATTGCAGTGTATAATATTTCACAATGGGATATACAAATGCTGTTTATTTCACAATTACGATATCTGAGTATCAAAAATGTTTAAAATACACATCACTCTGTCCGAGGTGGTTGGCTCATGTGCCACGTGCAAATAGCTAGCAGCACAGAGCCTCCAGTGTAGAGTTTCTTGTGTTTTTACACTTATGACTTGAACTGAAGGACTAGCTTTATGAGTCTCACTCAGGATTTGCGCTGTTATTTTCTGCATCTTTCTCTGCTATAGGTCTGAGACTGACCCACCTGACGCTGCCCGGCCGTCACTCGCTGACTGATGCTGGGTTGCTTTACCTCTCCAGACAGATTCTACTCTCTGAGGTGGACCTGACCGACTACACACAGATCACTGACCAGGGCATTACACAGCTCTCCACCATGAACAGGTATAAATCACCTAACGCATGAGGGCCATGCATTAATCAAAACAAACAGGTTTACTGTGGGTTTACTCAGGTTAACTGTGAGTGTATTCAAGCATACTATGAGGGTATTCAGGCTAATGGTGAGTCTGCTCAGATTTACTGTGAGTTTACTCTGGCTTCTTGTGATTTTTCTCAGGTTTACTGTGAGTTTACGTAGGTTTATTGTAAATGTATTCAGACTTACTGTATGTTTATTCAGATTAACTGTGCATTTATTCAGGTTTACTGTGAGTTTACTCAGGTGTAATGTAAGTTTATTCAGATTTACTATGAATTTATTCAGGTTTATAGTTACAGTTTACAGTTGCTCTCTGTAATAACTTGATCTTTTACAGTCAGAAAGTCTTAAATATCTTTTATGTGAACAGATAAATTAATAAAGGTAAAGTACTTACCAGTTGTTATTTCTTTAACAGGCTCAAGAAGCTGTCTCTCAGTAACACTCAGGTAACTGATGCGGGACTAGTTGCCTTGGTAACTCTGAAGGAGCTGGTGGAGCTGTGTCTGGACCGAACAGCGGTAAGCAGCCGGGGTGTTGCTGCTCTCATCACACACCTGCCTTATCTACAGGTACTCAAACGTTGCTCTCCTGCATGTGGTACTTAACTGAATGTTAGCTGCATAAACTGTGAAATGAGAAAAGTGTGATATTTTCAGTCACTGTGAGTTTTTCTTGTGCCTAATTATAGGTGATTGGTTTGGCCTGTACGCGTGTGGGCAATACAGTGGTCAGACGTGGGTTAGTTCACTGCCCTCAGCTCCTCAAGCTCAACCTCAGCAGGACACGAATCACTGATCATGGTACGTCCACACAAACACGTCTGGCTGTCTTAAATTTCAGAAATAACCCAAAACATCCAAATCCCAAACCTGACACCCTCATTCAAAGTAGTCAAATGTGAAAAGAATTTATTGGCTCGTCTACATGCCGCCCACCACTGATTTAATTTTATCTGCACTCTAATTGCTGTGTGTAATCGCCCCCTACTGGTTACACTAAATGGCACTAACAGACTTACAATTATGGTTAATCACAATTTGTAAATATTATTTCTAAGGGTGTTTTTCAGAACAAATGTTTTGTAAAATTCTCTTAGAGTTAGAATTTAACCTGATTTCTTTCTGTTTTACAGGGCTAAAGTTCCTTTACTCAATGAGGTTGAATCAGGTGAATCTGGATGGTACAGGTGTGACTGTGGAGGGTGTGGCCAATCTGATCTCTGCCTGTCCTCAGCTGACCAGTGTCCGAGCAAGCAACACCCGCAGCATCCCCCCCGATCAGCAGTCTGATGATGATGAGGATCACCTGCTGCCCTAAGGGCAAAAAATGGTCGCTTTATATGGAGGACATAAATCGATAAACATTATCTTTTCTTTTTATATAGTGTTTTACAGTGAGCACAGTTTATATCATAAACTGGATTTAAACTGCGGTGCTGGAACTTTTAAATCTCAGTGAATACTTTTGCATAGGAAGTTCCTCAAATAACGGCCTTGAAAATGTGTTTATCGATCAACTGTCAGTTCCTTAGAATCACTGCTTCTTCATAACTTGCAAATCCGAACAATAGATTGTTTAAAGGAAAAAAATAGAAGCAGCAAATTTGGACAATTACATGCAGTTTTGCTTTATTTTTGCATGTGAAATGTTTACCTGCAATTTTGGTAAAATCTCCAAAATTAACAAGCATTTAGTATTGATATTTAGTAATAGCTCTAATTGAATAAATGTTTTTAAAAAATTTTAAATGATCTTACTGCTTACGATCTTAGATCCTACAGACTAGGCAGTTGCTAATATCACAATGTTTGGAATGCTAGTTTGGAATGCTATGCAACGCTACATAGATTTTTCTTCTTAAGACAATTATTTGTACAATTCTAAGTAAATCATGCAATATTTTTGATTATCCAGTCTTGTAATGTAAGCAATATTATATTTTAGGCACTATTAAGCTTGAAAGTATAAAACTGTAAATTGCTACAGTGCATTCAGAAAATTTCATTGTAAAAAATTATTTAGCATTTGACAATACTGTCTATTCTGTAAATGATTTTGCTATTAAAATACTTATGTATGCAAACATTAAACATTATTACATTTTTAAACTTTATTTTAGTGTTCACTAATTATTTAAGAAAGTCGCTGGCTCTGGCCTTATGGCCTAGTCTTCGTGATGGCAGTGGCTAGCACAAACTTCTCTGTCTTACTTATGCAGAGCCATGCTTCGGACTCTACCCCTTGTGCCTGGTCATGTTTTTTGCCCAGCTGTTAAGGAGACTCTGGCTTTACTTTTGTCCTTAATGGAGTCACGCAAACTAGAGAATGCAAAGCCATTTTGTTTTCACCCTTGCTGTTTGTTGTCTGGCAGCAGAGTGGTGCAAGACAGATGGACTGGGAAAGATGCCTGGCAGCATATCAACTTTCTTATGCTGTGGGTGGTCTGGCTAGCACCAATATTTTCTCCCAGCCCTGTAAGGGAAACACGTTCTTGTCTGCTCAGACAACTTCTGTGCAGTTTATTACATGAACCACTGTGGCGGCATCAGGTCATGGGGTGGTGTTGAACTTTGCACAGCAACTGTGGACATGGACTTACCCCAGCTTACTCTCCTAATGAGTATGACATAGCAGCCCTCGGAGCAACCCTGAAAGATGATCTTCTTCTGTATATCTCTGAAGCAGCTACATGGTTGTCACTGCAAGTTCTCCCATTTACAACTTCAACATTCAACATTTACAACTTCAACATTGCCATGTCAATGTATTACCAACAGTCCTTAAACTGAAAGAAAAAAAAAAAGTTGAAATTCAATTCTAAAAAAATCAGTTAAAGTTAAATTAAGTACTTGCGCATAGTAACATTGCATTCATGTTGAGCCAGGGTACATATTTGAATCAAGTAAAATGAAAGCAAACTTTGTTTTCACTCCCTGTAACATTGTATGTCATCTCAGTTAAGAAATACCCTTGCAGTCAGAAGGTACAAAACACACAACCACAGGTACATATGTGACTAGTGAGTAGCTGCCAGGGTTCCAGGTCATTCAGAGTTCCAGGTTCCAGAAGAAGCTGATCATTTGGCACAATTTCTTGGTCTGCAGCTAAAGACCCATCCACTCTGTAAGAACGGTCCTGGCTTTTGTTCATTACTAACTTATCCACAATTACACATGTAACTAGCAAATTTAAATCTATATAAATTTGAATTATGACCTTTTTTGTCTGTATCAGCTATAGTAGTCTAAGTTAAGAGAAGCTAGCAAGCAAGTTAACTAATCAAGCAGTTTAGCCACAGCTACTGGTTTTCTTATTTACTGAAATATTACAACTTGAAAATAAAAGGGTTAAATATCTGTTCTTTTAACTCAGGAAAGTAAGGTTTGGGGTTTAAGTTATGGAAATGTCACTGTTGTAAAACAGTTTGTAAGGTTAGTGATTTCCATGTTTGTGAATATGGAGATTTATTGGCTTTTAATTAAATTGAATAGAACAGAAAAGGTGGAAGGAAGTACTGGCTGTAATGTTTAGGATTTTTTGTGTATTAAAAAAGTACTATAATTTTTTTGTGATGTTTTTTACTGTGAACTGGCAGAGAAAGAATGGTCTTTAAGAGTTTTTAAATCACTTTGTGGCATTTTTTTCTGCTTGATTTGAGTTGGATGGGATTAAATTTGGTTATACTTATATGGGTACACTCAAAGATGGTTCTTTAATAAAGAAAATGGTTCTTTGTAGAACCATGAACAGAAAGTATGATTAAAGCCTTCGCATGATTAAAGAGTTCTTTGCATTATGAAAGGGCTCTCCAGATTGATAGCGAATGTGCTGTATCAGCTGTAGTGTAGTTACTACAGGTTCTATAAAACTTTTTTTGAAAAGAGTTCTTCTGTTGTAACGATAGAAGAGCCCTTTTTGTTGCTATATAGAACCCAAAGAGGTTCTATATAGAACCATGTACATCACATTCATCAGTCTGAAGATCAATTTCATAATGTAAAGAACCATTTAATCCCGCAAAGGGTACTTTGAGTGTTTGTGGTTCCATGAGTGTCCACACAACCATGTTCTTTACTAAAGAACCCTTGAAGAACCATCTTTAAGTGTATAATGTTCGTCCGTGTCCATGATCTAAGTTCAACAGTTCAACAGCAGCTGCAAATTGTAATTAGATCTCTAAAATGATAATCATCTCCATCATCGCTGGTGGCGTCGCTCTCCACTGCCAAGTTGCCAGAGAGATGCCACTTTCATTCACTGTGTGATCCGACATGCCCCCACAGATCCGAGCAGCTTGGAAAGTTTATCTATTAGTTTGTATTAATTAATATGTATTTTCTGAATATAACATTTTACAATTTTCTGTGTCGTATCTTCACTATTAAAACTAATTAAATATTAAAGTTAGCTCACTTGCCTTCCTTAGCTGGTGTTGGTTAGCCAGCTAGTTAAAAAATATCCACCTTATTAGGCTAACCTACCCATGCTGCAAAGCAGCAAGCTAGTTACCAGAGTAAATAAATGATCTATCTAGCTAACATAATGTCATAAAACTACATTTTGTACATTCATTTTAGAAACACTGAGGGTGACTGCAGCCAGACAGTGGTAGCGCACACAGAGAGAGACAACAGCAACATAGAACATACAACAGTAAAGAGAATATTTCTAAAAATTATACTACAGTAAATGCATATTAAGACATTAATAGGTTAGAGCCTCTTCTTTTTTCATACTGCTTTTCCCCCTTAAATTATGTAGCACATTATCATATCTGCTCTGATGCTTATTTCTTGATACTTCATCATATAGATGTGGCTCTTAAAATACTGAAGTTTGAAGAGTTTTGAAGACTTTTCATCTCAGAATGAAAAGCTTCTCTCTGTGTCCAGAAAAGGAGTGTGCGATAGGAGTGGGCGATATGGCAAAAAGGACATTTTCACAATACATGTGATAAGCCTCACAATATTTCGTTTTTCTGAGATGTAATAAGTAATAAGTGGACAAAGTACACCTGTAGTGCCACATTAAAAATTCAATGGCAATAATAATAAACCTACAACTACAGTGATTTTATTCAAAGTTTTACAAACTGCACTGCACTGTATTTAACTAAACAGGCCTAATTATGCTGAATTTATAATAAAACGTCAATCGGTTTTCTTTCAGTTCTGACGATATCCACGATATGCTCAGGAAACAGTATTGTGACGTAATTTATCACGATAACAAAAAATTATGGTAATATTGCCCACCCCTATATTAAGATATCAAAGTTAATTGTTCTGCAAAACAGTTTTGCTAAAGTTTTGATCAGTATCTCAAAACTTATTTTCCATTAACAAACCATACCATTTGACTGACGGTTTTCTTTTGAAAATATATATGACTGTACATATTTGTAAATATGATGTCAGTCAGACACACCTGGCACCTCAGTCATGGAATCGCCTAAATATACTTGTGTTTAGGTAAAAGTATTACAATATTACAATATATTACAATAATATTATCTTACAATTAAATATCAAACTTTTATTTGAGCGCATAAAACTGAATACATGCAAGTAGAGGAACTATGAAACTGGCCCACCTCTACAAAGAACAGGTCATGATGGTAACTGTGGTAATAAACCAAAGTCCTGCTGAGTCGTACACTTCATTCATGCATTCATTCCATTCCTATCTATCATACTGTAAAGGACACAGTAATTTTGCTTTCCTGCTTTATGAGCTCGTGAGTCAGCAACCAGCTACCGCGGCCTTTCCCGCAGCCTGCTTACACATACAGGACCCACCAGCGCGTTTTAACTTCATCACGTTTCTCAGCTCCCTCACTTGCTCAGCAAGCCGGAGTGGGTTAGTGTTTCTTCTGTGGGGTCTTCGGCGTTACTCGTATTCTGTGTCATTTACTGGCATGCGCCGCTCGGAATGTTAAATTGTGGTGAAGGCCTTTTAGCTGGGCGCGCCCACGCTCACTCCGGGCTCGCGGGAACGTGCTTACGTTTCTCTTCCCACGCGCAGCCCTTATTGTGTTTTTTACCCTACCCGTACTCCGGCAGACGCCGCCCCTTCGCGAAACGATTGGCTAATCGGCCCTGTTCGCCAGCGGTCTCCAAGTTCTCTGAGGCGTTGTACGTTTGTTCATACATTTTATTTCTTTATTTGAGGCGTTATTTTTGCACCCGTATTTAGACAAGCAGTCTGTCGTATTTTTTGTGAAAAAAAAAAGAAAATATAAAATAAAATGCAGGCTATGCGAAGTTGCGGGCCTCAAAAGTCGACTGTTTTTTTTATCGACGTTCAGTCCTTAAAAGAAATCGAAGCAGAAACACAAACACACACGTGTGAATACAGACTACAGGCCAATCCCAGCGCGGAAGGCGGGGTCTGCCGAAAAACGGGTGGGAAGGAAAACCGTGCCTGAGGGTAATCCCTGCAGTTGGAAACCTACACACGGCCCCTATATCGGGGAATCCTCATGGGCGTTGGCGGTAGAAACTCCGCTGTACGGTAACATGTCTTAACATGTAACATGTCTTAACCTTCTCCCCCTGGATTCCCTCTGTATTTAAAGCAACACTGCGGCCGATGCAGACCACCAGAACTCTCCAGGCAGGGTACTGAACACTTAAGCCCCCAGACCGGTGAGATTTGAGTTTTTATTCAAACCGTAAAGTTGTTTTTCGTACATTATAAAAAAGCATAATGAGATATTGTAGGCTGAATGCATGGCTATGGGCTTTTTAAACTCCTAATCAGACCTGTGTGAAAGTAACCTTTAAAATAGACATATGACAATTCTATAAGATTTCTGTAGTAAGATTTCTATGAAATAAGTAATCTGTAATATTTTCACTTTGTATAATGTTGCTGCAGTACTGTTTAGAATGCTTATGCAGTACCATGTAGTAACAGTACTGTCTGAATTTAATATAAAATTCTTATCACCCTTGAAAGAATGGTTCTTCAAAGATTTTATATGAAAGGTAATGGTTATATGCAGAGCCATGAACAATCAAATAAACATCTGAATTCTTAAATGGTTTTATGGCATGATCTCTATGATGGAAAATCTGTATGGCTCTTTAAGAAGCTTTTAAAAAATTGTTACATATAGCACTAAAATGGGTTCCACTTTAGTTAAAACAAGTAATAGAAGGTTTTTTTGGTACTATATCGAACCATTTTTGCTAAGAGTGTAGGAATGATGTAGAAATGTAGTATTATGTAGTAGTATACATATACAATGTATACATATATAATGTAATATACCAATATGGCACTAATATTATAATAGTTTCCAGAAGTAGCCTAAATGTTTAAAGGATACTTGTTTGAGAAAGAAAAAGAAACTGTTTGCACTGGTTAGCCTACACTCATCTGACTGAGGAAAAAAGTGCATGAGAGGGACTTTCTAACAGTGTGTTTGTGGGTGTATGGTTGTGAGAATGTTGTCTGAAGACTGCTGCTGTAACACAGATCTGTTTCACAGAAACGGCAACCTTCAGTAGTGCTGTCTACCACAGACGAGCAGAGTGGAGTAGAGAGAGGAGAGCCATGGATGGACAGCATTCGGACAGGTAGTTTGTACATCCACACCTCACCCTACATGGAAAAGAATACACTGAAAAGAGTATTCTTATTCAATACAATGTAAATGTAGGCTCTATATATCATTGTTGTTGGAAACAAAAGCAGTTTCCAATTGTTTTTCTACATAATTTGAAAATGCCAGCTGCATTGTGTTAAACATTGTGTTAAAATTTCATAAAATTTCATGATGAACAGACCATTAGAAAAGGTCCAAAATTAATTAATATAAAATCTTGCTTCATTAACTTATACTTAAAGTTAAGAAATGTTTATGCGGTTGTCTAGTCTTGTCTTGTTTGTATATATATATATATGTATATATATATATATAT
>JAILXH010007614.1:816-12303 GCA_023558415.1 Piaractus mesopotamicus | reverse complement strand
ACAGAGTGCTCTCAAAAGCTTTTTCAAATCCCCCCTCTCTTCACACCCTAAACACTTTAGATCATCATACATCTTGCCATGATATGGTTGAAACCTATAACATAAAATCGCTACCATTTCAAATTAAAATGAACTTAAAATGATTCCTAAATACAAGCACTCTTTCTGAATACCCAGATAGTTCAAGAATCATGGCCATGCTACACTCCAAAGAAAAAAAAAGAGGTTTTCTTATACTGTTTCTGTCCTGTGTCCACAGTGCCATTCAGTGGCTGAAGTCAGTTTTCAAAATGTCAAGCTTTCAGATGACTCATGTTTTGGTTAAATATCAATTATTCTACACAAAGTCTTTTTGTGTCAGTTGTAATGATTGTTACTCCCAATCAGAACTTGCCATAAACTAAGAGCTAGTCTCATATACTTTGAGTTCCATGGTTTTGTTCCTTTTTTTCTTTATTTTTCTGTTTTTCAAAGATTTATGTCTACAAAAATTATGTTTTTTAACCGTCAGGAGGAGGATGTAATTTTGTCCCTTGAGCTCAATTGTTTTTGTAGTGTTCTCATGCAGTGTGTCGAAACTCTGACTAAACACCAAGCTAAACCATATCCAATGAAGACAAAGTCATAGTAAGGTTGACCATTTATTGTCACAACTTTTTAACATCACCATTGCTGATATATGAACTGCAATACATTTAATGCTAGAAGAACTTACGACATTGCCTCTTTGATGCTTCACGAGACTAGGAGCCTACTTTCAGAACAAGAACTCATGTCTGCCTCGTCTTGTTTTGCTGCAGAACCCCCCCGGAAAAACCCTGGAAGCCAAAACCAGAAGTGATGTCATCGTGCGTAGTGCTCCGAAATTAATTTTACAAATAAGCTTATTAAACTAAAGATTAATTATGAAGGTCCCTTTTTCTTACTTAAGACAAAAAATAAGCAACAACAAATGTTTAAATACAAGAAAGAAAAAGGAAAAATGAAAAGATTAATGAAATGCCTTAAGGGCATCACACTCCCCGCCTGACCTATGTGAGGTCACTAAGAACTTGCAAGTCCAAATCAGTCTTTGGGCAAGAACAGTACAATTTCTGCAATTGGCCTAAGAAGGGTTTTTACATTGCCTTGGTCAATTGTCTTTACTTCGACCTTCCTTACATGTCTGCCCTTTCCAGGAAATGTGGCAGTGATTCTGGCCGTGGGCCAGCAGTTCCGGATGGTCTGCTTATCCCTGAGCAGAACTATGTCACCAACTTGAGGATTCCTACGTGTCACTGTCCACTTCTGTCTGTGTTGTAAGGAAGGTAAGTATTCACGACTCCAGCGAGCACAGAACTGGTTTTCAAGAGCCTGCACTTGTCTCCACTGCTTTGTGTACAGGTCCTTGTCTGTGAATTCTGTAGGTGGAGGTGGAACTCCAGCCTTCTGCGTAAGGAGCATTGATGGTGAGAGCATGAAGGGTTTTTCCGGGTCCACTGGCACAGGTAGTAGTGGACGTGCATTCATGATTGCTGTGACCTCGGCCATTAGTGTGCAAAGCACATCGTGGGTTAGGCGAGTGTTCTGTTGAAGAAACATTGAATCAAGGATTCTTCTGGCAGTGCCGATCATGCGCTCCCTGGAGAGGCATGTGAATTCCCAGGTGCATCCCTGCTCACTGAGGTACCTCAGCACCATTTTGTGCATTCCCAGCTCCTTGCACGCTCCAGTAAAGTTGGTGCTGCAATCAGAACGGAGCTGTTTTGCAGGGCCTCTGAGTGCAAAGAAGCACCTGAGAGCATTTAAGCAACTGGAAGTGTCCAAAGATTCAATGACCTCAACATGCACCGCGCTTGAACTCATACAGCTGAACATAATGGCCCACCGCTTGCTCTCTGCCTGTCCTCCTCTGGTGCATAAAGCTGTGATGGACCAGGGACCAAATACATCAAGCCCCACATACGTAAAGGGAGGGCAGGTTATGAGGCGTTCAGGTGGGAGGTCCGCCATGCTCTGCTCTTCCAGCTTTCCACGCAACTTGCAGCAAGTTACACATTTGTGGAATACCGAATTAATTAATGTTTTGCCTCCCAAGATCCAGAGTCCTGCTGCCCTAATTACTCCTTCTGTCAGGTGATGGCCCTGATGTCTCACCTGCTCATTTGAACCGTGTGACTACCTGCTCTTTATAGTTTGGCAATACCTGGCGTGGTACCTTGAATGGTAGTGGCGCTATCCAACTGTTAGTGCTGTCTCTATAAACGTTGGTGTCCATTATCTTTTAAAAGATAGCATCTTCCAGTGATAGAACAGGTTTATTGTCATGCTCTGTTTGGTTGAACACCGTCAGTCCCAGCATCCACTCAGGTACTTTGCTAAGCCTGTTAAACCTCTGCTGCGTCTCCCTGACATGCATAAAGCTGGTGCAGGGTTGAAAAATTGAATGCCGACCACTGCCCAGCACATTGGTCTTGAACTCTTTGACTGTTGGCTTATGTACATTGCCCAAACACACCTCTCCTATCACTACCCAGCCCAAGTCCAGGCATTGGGCAAAAGGGGCGTTGTGTGGTCCGTTGACCTGCCTAACCTTGTGAACTCTAAGCACATCTCTTCCAAGTAGCTGAATTATTTCTGCTTTTGGATCCAGTTCTGGGATGTGCTTGGCAAGGTGATGGAGATGAGGCTGGTGTAGAACTGCGTTCGGCGTCTGAATTTCAGACCTATTATTCAGGATCTCATTGCACTCAATGAGAGGTGGGAGAGAGATGAGAACCCTGCCATTCAATGACTCGATCACGAATCCTTCTGCTTTTCTGCCAGATGCCTCGACCATGCCGGAGCAAGTTCTGAGGTTGTATAAGAATGGTTTGCTCTCCACATTGAACAGTGCAAAGAACTTTGGCCTGGCTAATGAGCGATTGCTCTGGTCATCGAGAATTACATAGGCTTTAATGACTATATTCTTAGAACCCTTGGGGTATAATCTTGCGAGGCATATCTTTGAACATGAGCGGTTCCACTGATTTAGACCACAAACTTGTATGCAGTTTGTCTTAACAACAGCTGTGTTAGGATGTTCTCCCTGCCCGTGTCCTCTTGTGGTGGTGAGGGAGCCTTGAAGGCATGATGGCCCAGGATGCATGGCTGCATCATGACAAGTGCTGTCACATTCAGAACACCTCACTGTGGACCCACAGTCTTTGGCTAGGTGGGAGACTGAAGAACAGCATTTAAAACATATTCCTTTCTCCTTGAGGAAGGCCTTTCTGGTGTCAACGGGTTTGTTTCTGAAGGTCCTGCATTTTTTGCGAGGATGTGGTTTATTGTGTAATGGACAGTTCTTGTTTGGGTCGTCATTAGTTGTAGAAACATCAGTTTTGTGCACTGAGACTGGTTTGTGGATATTAAAATTCTTCACAATGGGTTTGGCTGGTTTGGTACGTGTTGTGGTGCTGCCTTCATGCATGAAGCTAAAATCATTACGCTTCTTTGCCTCATAGCACACAAACTTGCAAAAATACTCAAAGGGAAGGAAGCGACCATGGTTAATTTCTTTGTACCCTGATCCAGAGGACACCCATTTCTCCTGAAGCCAAAATGGAAGCTTGTCTACAATCGTAACAATTCCATGTGATGTGTCCAAATATGATAGGCCCGTGAGGTAACCATCTTCTTTGGCGCCTTGTATCTCCACTAGCAAATCTCGTTGGCTGGAATCTTTGTAAAATTGTCCAGCCGCCGAAACAGTGACTTTTCAATGATTTCAGGGGCAGCATAGCACTCATGCAGTCTCTCTAGTGCTTTACATAAAGCCCGATCAGGTTTGTTGACATACACTGAGCATATGCGTTTTACCTGTTCACCAGATTCTTTTCCCAGCCATTTAGTCATGAGGTCTAATTTTAGAGTTGCTGTGAGCTGGACTTCGCTAACTGCATTGGCGAATGAGGAATACCATGCTCGATAATTCTCAGGCTTATCATCAAATTGGTACAGTCCAGAAATGACCAGATCGCGTCATGCTAAATACTGTGACACAGGCTCTGCCAGGGGTGTTGTGCTGGCTGTAGGAATATACTGGGGAGTGTATAACTGGTTATGCACGTTCGTGGTGGGGTTTGTTCCTCTGACTTCAGACTTTGTCTCAATTTTAGTTGAGACAGGTAAGTTTGATGCAGGTAAATGCACACTGTCAGCCTTTTCTACCTTTGGCTTGTTGATAATAGGCTGCGATTGTGAAATATCTCTCAGATGGATGCCATCTTACAAAGCTGTCATGTGATTCTGCATGGAATACGGAAGCTGTAGGTAAGAGTGGGTAGGGAGAAGGCTTCTGAAGATTATTTTGTGATCGAACATATTCACTGGTGCGTTCAGCTTTAACCTTTTCTGCTTCCGACTTCCACTCTTCATCTACAACGTGCACTGCCTCCACCACAGCTACATCAGCTTCTCGTTGCAATGCCAGAACTTCCAACTCTGTGTCTATTCTTACTGTGTCCAACTGATTTTGAGCATCTCTTGTGATTCTTTCTGCTTCTCTGGCCGCTTTTTCCATTTTCAATTTAGCCTCTTGGCTAGCTTATGATGCTCTCACCGTAGCAGCTTCTGCTTTAGCCCTGGCACGTGCCACACTTGATGATGATAAAGTCTTGCTACTCCTAGCACTGGATGCAGATGATTTGCTGCTTATCACCATCTTGGCCACTTGAAAACATCAATGTTGTCTTTTCACTGTAGTGTTCTCATGCAGTGTGTCGAAACTCTGACTAAACACCAAGCTAAACCATATCCAATGAAGACAGAGTCGTAGTAAAGTTGACCATTTATTGTCACTCTTTCTCATTAGCATGCAGGTGAAAACTGTAAATAAACAATATAAAACTTATTCAGCGTCTATGTTCTTAATTATACATTGTGCATAGTTGTGAACATCGCCATATACATTCCTGTTCTGAACAGTAGGTAGAAGTTACCATGGCTGCTACCATATCTATTAGCTTATACACAACTGTAAACATTTTTTTCTCTTTTCTTAACTAACTTAACAAACATTGTTTTAAACATCACCTTTGCAATACGTTTAATGCTAGAATAACTTACGACATTTGATGTCTTTGATGCTTCACGAGACTAGGAGCCTACTTTCAGAACAAGAACTCATGTCTGCCTCGTCTTGTTTTGCTGCAGAACCCCCCGGAAAACCCCCGGAAGCCAAAACCGGAAGTGATGTCATCGCACGTAGTGCTCCAAAATGAATTTTACAAATAAGCTTATTAAACTAAAGATTAATTATGAAGGTCCCTTTTTCTTACTTAATACAACAACAAATCTTTAAATACAAGAAAGAAAAAGGAAAAATGAAAAGATTAACGAAATGCCTTAAGGGCATCACAGTTTTTCTTTCAGCCTTAACAGTATATTCTTTATAGGCTGTTATGAATTGTGTAATCAAAATGTTTTTTCTTTGTTTCTTTTCTTTTAAAAGGTGTATTTGTTTGCATAAGTAAAATGTTTTTGCATAAGACATGATGTAGATTGTAGTAATATGATTGACAAATTGTCTATCACAATGGCTTTCCATGTATTGTGATTATGACTAGATTCAAGACTGAAGGTAAAGAATTTTATTTAATATCCATATGGAGAATTAAAAGCCACTGCATTTGTCCCTTACTAATTTCAGATATGCCATCTATGGCAAAACAAAATTGAATATTCATCAACCTGATACACTAGAAAGTCTTATATGATCTCCTAACCATGAAATGCATGCAGTTTAATGTTAAATCAGTTATTCAAGTAGTTCTCCAATAAACTACTTATTTTCTCTTGCTTGAGTAATTTATTAATATCTTTCTTGTACTCAAGTAAATTATGACTACAGTTACAGTACTCTTACTTAAGTACTCTTTTCACCTTTGCTCTTTTATTTTTCTAAACGATGTAGTGCCACACTCATTAAATTAAACTGAGACCACAAAAACCCATAGCAGATCGCAGGATCAGAGGATGACAGTGCAGTCTTTTAGATGAACAGACAAATACTATGGTACTATGGGCTTTATTAACCTCATATTTTTCAACTGGAAAAGAGACTGATACTAAACATGATCAATACAATAAATTATTTACATTTTTTTCTGTTCTATTCTAAATTTATATAGTAGAGTGTAGAAATGAGCTTGAACTCTCACCACAATGCATTCTATGTGCTTTGTAGTGTATTTTTGTAGTGTATCTACTACATGATGCTTTTCATCAGATGATCTTCAGGTCTAATAGCCACCTTTTTCTCTGTTTCTCAGCAGTTTTGAGATCAGTTCGAAATTTAGTGTTCTTCAGTTTTAAGCTGGAGTGATGCAGTTTAGTGTTCTAGATTGTACAGTTACAAATTCAGGCTTGGTGAGTCTACAGTTCATCCAGGGTGAGGGGTCTAATGGTGAACACAATGAAACACTTTACAGCTTGGAGCCATCTTTCTTTCAGCCGTGATCTTTGCCTCCCCTTACCTGTATCAACTAATGGTGGGCGGGGCCACTTTGCTACATTTTTTCTACAGTCAGACCAAGTGATGATTATGACAGCACTACATTACACACAAATTCTGTTGAGTGATGCTAAAGTCTAGTAAAACATAGGTTATGGGTTGACGCCTACATTATCTAAAGCAACAAATTAATAGACACTTGCAATAAAACATACACAACAGCTTTGAAGTTTAATAAACAGATGCCATGTTATTCCAAAACAACAAAGAAGAAAATAGTGTACACAGTGCCTGTTTAGCAAAGATAGGTTAGCCAGTTAGCTAAAGGCTGGTTTCTCAGAGTGAAGGTTGCATTGTTTTCTTTAATTAATTTAATTTCATTTGATTTAAGATGAAAAGCACCGAAAGTAAATGTAATTAGTTATTTACCACTTCTGAATACACTCTATAAAATACTTAATAAACAATATTTTTTATTAATATTTGACCTTATCGTCCCTTTTCATGAATCATTACAGATTATGAAACATGTACATTTTACATTTAGTCTCACAACATTCACTCAGCCCTGGTATCTGAACACATTCACTCCTCTGAAACATCTGGAAATATACAACAGGAATATTCATCCCAGCGCATTTAGAAGATGTATCTTGCACATCGAAGTGTGGCTCAGCCAGTGACCCCTAGCTAAATTTCCTTCTGGATCAATAAAGTATATATCTATCTATCTATCTATCTATCTAGGAACAGAGTGGGTGACAACCAAGAATAGTTTGGTGACTACTGGAGAGACAGTTGACAGTACGGAAAGACGGCACCTGGGTATCTTTCGTGAGAAAGGAACCCATCATGCTACAAAAAGGCTTTTTGAAACATAAACCCAGGAGATCCCTAGGAGAATGAGATCTCCAAGAGGATGGACAAAAGGTTACCGACTCATGCAGATGACCTGACTATGAGTAGAAGATGCATCTGCCGGAAAGAGTGCAAGAATCAACTCGGCCTAAAAATCCGTCAGGCCCGAATGAAATGCTTGGAGCGGGAGAACGATGTGCAGTGCGCAGGCCTTGAACCTGGTGAGACACAGGAGGAGCCCAGCCAGAAGGCATCCCACAGAACCAGTCCCTACACATACCAGAGTCTCCCAACCCCTGCAGAGTAGTTCGAGAACAATGGATCAAGTGGCCCCCAGCCAGCAACCGGAGAGAATGGCTGCAGTTTGACAAAGTTGTGACTAATATCATTCAGGCTACAGTAACAGTCGACTCCAAACAATGACGGCCATAATTGTCAGTTACGCCTCCGAAAGGTTTGGCACTGCTGAGAAAGGCAGCACCAAGCCCACCTCCTATACCAAGAACCGCAGGGCTACAAAAATACATCAACTGTGACAGGAGCTTCGAACCCTCAAAAAACAATATAAGACATCCACAGAAGAAGAGAAGCTAGCAATAGCCGATTTACGAAACATCTCAAGGAAAAGGCTCATGACCGTACATAGAGCGGAGTGGCATAGAACAAGGGAAAGGAAGGGAGCCAGAAAGCGAGCCGCGTTCGTTGCCAACCCCTTTGGTTTCACCAAACAACTACTTGGGGACAAGCGCAGCGGCCATCTCATGTGCTCAACGGAGGAAGTCAATTGCTTCCTCCATGACACCCTGAGCGATCCAACGAGGGAACAAGAGCTTGAACCCATCAAAGCTCTCATTACCCCAGCCCCCCAGCAACAGAGTTTAACCTGAGGGAACCGAGTCAGAAAGAGGTAGAGAAGGTCATCATGAAGGCACGCTCAGCCTCCGCACCAGGCCCCAGCGGCGTGCCTTTTATAGGTTACAAGTGCTGCCCTGAGCTCCTCCGACACCTACGTAAGATCTTAAGGGTGATTTGGCGAAGGGGGAGAGTTGCTGACCAGTGGAGGTGCGCTGAGTTTGAATCCCCAAAAAGGAGATGTCAAAGAACATTGATAAATTCCAGGTAATCGCATTGCTGAGTGTCAAAGAGAAGGTGTTTTTCAGCATTCTTTCCCAAAGATTGACTGAGTTTCTCTTCAGTAACAGCTACATCGACCCCTCAGTGCAGAAGGGTGGGATTCCTGGAATTCCCGGCTGCTTGGAGCACTCTGGTGTAGTCACGCAGTTCATCAGAGAAGCCCACAAAAGGTTGTACCATCTCTGTTATTCTTTTTGCCCTTGCCAGGAAACATGGTGGTCACGTCAGCTGAAGTGGAATGCAGAAGCCCCCTAATGAAGTCTGGTGTATGTCAGCCCCCAATAAAAGCAATCATGGATGACCTTACCGTCACTACAACATCAGTCCCAGGGAGTAGATGGATCCTACAAGGACTCAAGAAACTTATCACCTGGGCAATGATGACTTTCAAGCTGACCAAATCAAGGTCCATCGTGCTTAAGAAGGGGAAGGTGGTTGACAGATTCCGCTTCTCAGGTCTGCCAGGCAGATTTAAGGATCTACCAGCATGCAATTCTGCCCCGAGTCCTGTGGCCTCTGCTGGTTTACGCAGTTCCACTAACAACAGTTGAGTCCCTTGAAAGGAAAATCAGCGGCTTCCTTCACAAGTGGCTGGGCCTTCCCCGCAGCCTCAACAGCACAGCGCTTTATGGGACTAGTAACACCTTGCAGCTCCCATTCAGCGCCCTCACTGAAGAGTTCATGGTGGCACAAACGAGAAAAGCCCTACAATACAGGCTCTCCAGAGACCAGAAGGTGTCATTAGCTGGCATTGAGGTGAGAACAGGGAGGAAATGGAGGGCAGAGAAAGCAGTGGAGGTGGCAGAGTCACACCTAAGACAAAAGGTGCTGGTGGGTACCATGGCGACTGGCAGAGCGGGCTTGGGTTACTTCCCAAAAACACAGGTGGGCATGGCCCAGGGTAAGGACAGGGCACCGCCTTATCCAGGCGTGGAGGAAGAGCGCATGAGTAGAACAGTGGGGCTCAGGCAGCAGGGAGCATGGACAAGGTGGGAGAGTATACTGCAACGTTGGGTTACCTGGTAAAAAATTATGCAGGGGGATTGCCATCTCATCCGGTTCCATGTGCAAGCTGTCTACAATGCCCTACCAAGCCCAGCAAACCTTCACGTCTGGGGCAAGAGCAAGACACCTTCCTGCCCCCTGTGCTCTGGTAGAGGAACCCTAGAACACCTCAGCAGCATGACCAGGTGCTTAAGGCGGTTGCTGAGAGTATAGCCACTGCCATCAATTTTGGCAGACACCACCACGCCCCAAGGAAGTCAATCTCCTTCATCAGAGCTGGAGAGAAACCCCTCCCACAGCCAAAAACAAGGGCAGGCCTCCTCTACACAGCCTCTGACTGGCAGCTGCAAGTCGACCTGGGCAAGCAGCTTAAATTCCCACAACATATTGTAGTAATATCATTTCGGCAAGACATGAGTATCACCTCTGAAGTGACAAAACAACTGATCATGCTGGAACTCACAGTGCCCTGGGAAGAGCGTATTGAGGAAGCAAACAAGAGTAAACGCACCAAGTACCAGGAGCTGGTGGAAAAGTGCAAAGACAGAGGCTGGAAAACATACTACGAGCCTATAGAGGTGGGCTGCAGAGGCTGTGCAGGACACTCACTCTGCAAAGTCCTCAACCAACTGGGCATTATGGGGGTGTCAAAGTGGAGGGCCATTTGATCCACAAGCGAAGCTGCAGAGAAAGCCACCAGGTGGCTTTGGATCAAGAGGGCTGATCCGTGGGCAGTTGCTGCTGGGACGCACGTCGGGGCCTGATCAACCCCGGCTGGGTCGCCTGGGCGAGGGTGTCTGATATTGAGAGACCCGAAACACCAGGATCCCAGGACACATCACTGATGATGCATCCCAGTGCATCTAGAAGATGTATCTTGCACAACATGTTCAACAGGAATTTACACCATCTGATTTTCTTGAAGAAGTTTCTGGGATGAAGAAAAGTACGTTTTCTCATTCTCTTTTTCTATATGAAATGGTGATATTGGTGGTCAAGCAGAGTAATACGCTTAAAACTTCGCTTATCATCACTCATTTCCCACTCAGTCTAATTTACTGATTTTTCCTTCCTTCTTATCTTTAGTTACACTTTGTAAATTCATCATCATCATCGTTCACCGCTTAGTCCAGCTAGGGTCGTGGTAACAGTTGGGAGAGCAGAGAATCCCAGACGACCCTGTCCCCCGCAACTTCCTCCAGCTCATTCCCGGGGACCCCAAGCCGCTCACAGGCCAACCTGGAGATATAATCCCTCCAGCGCGTCCTAGGACCCCCGGGGTCTTGTCCTGGTAGACCGTGCCTGGTACACTCCCACCGGGAGGCATCCAGGGGGCATCCGGATCAGATGCCTGAACCACCTCAGCTGGCTCCTCTCAATGCGGAGAAGTAGCAGCTCTACTCTGAGCTCCTCCCAGATGGCCGAGCTCCTCACCCTATCAAATAGAGTGTAGCCTGCCACCCTGCGAAGAAAGCTCATTTCCGTCGCTTGTATTCGCGATCTCATTTTTCGGTCATTACCCACAACTCATGACCATAGGTGAGGGTCGGGATGTAGACCGACCAGTAAACAGAGAGCTTTGCCTTACGGCTCAGCTCCCTCTTCACCACTACAGTCCAGTACAGCGGCCGCATTACTGCTGCTGCCTGTCCCAGCCTGTGATCGATCTCACAATCCCTCTTCCCATAACTCGTGAAACAAGACCCCAGAGATACTTAAACTCCTCCACCTGGGGCAAGTCCTTTCCCCTTACCTGGAGTGGGCATACCATCCTTTTCCGGGCTAAGACCATGGACTCAGACTTGGAGGTGCTGATCCGCATACCAACCGCTTCACATTCAGCTGCAAACTGCTCCAGAGCACGCTGGAGGCATCCATATGATCCAGCCAAAAGAACAACATAATGCTCTCCTGACAACGGCTACACCTTGACACCCTGTCCATGAATATCACGAACAGGAGCGGAGACAGGGCACAACCCTGGCGGAGTCCAACGCTAACAATGAAAGAGTCCA
>JAILXH010007448.1:0-18127 GCA_023558415.1 Piaractus mesopotamicus | reverse complement strand
CCCCCCCCCCCCCCCCCCCCCCAAGTACTCACCCCCTGCACTTTTCAGTTGTCTATGGTTACGACTAGCTTCAGCCTCACCGAAGAAACTAATGTTGGTGTGTTTGTATGACAGGTGAACACTGACACATGTTGATCGAAAATTACAAACTCATTTATTGATTCATGCATTTTTATTGCTGTGTAGTAAACAAAATAGTGTATTCCTATATAACACAGTACTGATGAGAGAGTAGGAATCCGTTTCAGTCACAGCGGAGCTTTTTAGGTGACATAGATTCCCATCGTTAGCTACATTAGCCTCGTAGCTCATAACACCCAACATGTTTGGCTGATAGACCGCATTTGAGATTTTCCAGTGAACTTCTTCTTCAAGAACAAATGTGACTCAACAAGATGTGATTCAGAATCTCATTTCCCTTTTCTTTCAAACGCAAGCTGCTCGAGCTCCACGTAACCAAGCAATGTAAACAAATGCACTTGCTGTATATGACGCAGACAAAAAAAAAAGAGTGAAGGACACTCAATGTCGATGCATGGTGTACAAATTTAGCCCCCCTAATTGTGTGACCTGTCCTTTTCTGCTGATGGTCCTTACGCCACGGTCGCCGACGGCCAGTGATGTGTGTTTGTGGCACTGAGTGGTTGTCATGGAGACCCTAGTACAGATCCGGCTATACACGCTCCACTGTGTACCTGTAACCATGGAAACATACATTTCTTTTTGTCTCACATTACATGATTTGCCCTTGCTCATTGCAAAAGCTGAAGCACATCCTGGATAACTGCGCTCACAAAGCATCAGCATCTGCTTACCAGGCGTAAATTGGTGGATGCGGCTTAAGTGTGCTGAACTTATAATTAAGAGTGATGATGTATGATGGTTGATGGCAATGAGTGAAGCACATTTTGAATCTTTCTTGAAGAGATTTTCTAAAACCTCCCTTTACTCAAAAGTATATTTTTTCCCTTTTTCTGAGAAGTTTCAGACCTGTGAACTCTGCTCAGTGTTTGACCAGACTAAAGTTATTCAGGCAAAATGTGACTGCTGTGTGTTCTGTTCAGTTTATGTCTCAGAATGCTCTCCCATTGGAGCACTACTAGCCTCTGACACAAAGTCTTCAGAACACAGAGTTCACTACAAGGCTGATTAGGGCTGCACCAATCATGAATTTGCATGATTGATTTTAATGCCGATGGATTTACAGCCAAATTGGCTGATGGACATTTTTTTGGCTGATTTTTATTAGCCACAGCTCACACTGTGTGGGTTAAATAAACATATGAGCACACAAGCACATAACCGATACTTTCTATTGGCCAAAGTCACAAAATAAATGCCATTATTTGCTCATTATTGTTTTTTTTGACCCTACCACCGAAGAGCTGTTCTGAGAACATGCCGATGGCTCCTTTTAACTCTTCTGCCAAAGGAGTTACGGCACATGCTCGTTGGCCAGAGTGACGCATGTCAGTGAGCAGAACTGGTGCTTTTTGTGTGCTACCGTGTTTTCTAACCCTAAAATATGCCCAAGACTTCCTTTATTGTTGAATGCACCAGATTTCTTTCGAGAAAGTGCCCAAGCTCATACAGAGCACAATTCAGATCAGTTACGGTTAATATTTTGTACAGCCAGAGTAATGATAAAACACTACTGCTTCCTGTTGATGTGTTTTCTTGTTCAGAAAAGTAGTCTGAGACTAAAAAAATCTATAGATTTTCAGCTTTGTTAGATCATATTCTCTACATATTAGGAAAAGCTTTTTTAAAAAAAAGAAAAGAGCAGATGAAATGGCAGAAGTGGTCACGTTTATGCACCAGCCTTGAAGAAATGGTAGAAACTGACATTTTGAATTTGTAAAAGATAAATCAGTTGCCTATTCAAAGAAAGGCCTACATCAAAAGTACGAGGCAACTTTGTGTTCAGCACAATGAATCGTGCATAATCATGCGGCAGTATTTTGGTACAGGTGTAGCAGCAGCATTCAAATGAGTGCATTTCCTTGGCTCACTTCAATTACAACATAAAATTGCAGCACAGATCAGCCAGCATTGAAAAAATAAAACTGGCCAATTGCTTATTGCTTGTTCAGAGCAAAAATCTGCTGGTTCCAACTTGCTGATTCTGACCCTGCATCCCTAATGATGTTTAAGGACATCTGAATAACAGTCAGTATTTAAGCACAAACAAATAACAATCTCAAGGTAAACTAAAATCACTACGGTGTTTCTAATCAAGTGAGAAACACAGTGGTGATATTGACGAGCACCCTGCCGAGACTTAGTCATTACAGTTCGAGAGAGATAAAACTAAATTATCACATAACGGGGTGAAGAGACACAAGAACCTGACAGAAGGAGTATATTATTTCAATGGAAATTGAATAACTAGATTATAGTGATGTGTAGACTACGTAAACATGGACAAGAATGACTATTGGAAGCACAAACAAGCTAGGTTTCTTCCAGTAGTAGTAATATTTTGTGTACTGCCCTTTTCTTTTCTCTGTTAATGTGATAATGTTGCCGGGAATCCTCAAACAGAATTAGTCTGGGTTTACTTGTGGCTGTAAATGTCACGTTTATATCATCTGCAATAATATTTTTTGCTTTTCTTCAGAACTTGTGTTCTATTCTGAAGGTCAACAGGACCAAAAAGCGACATTACTACCATATAAGAAATATTGGTCTTTATTGTAAAGGTCCATTGTTGATTCTCTGTAGATGCTTGTCTTGTCTAATTATCTGTTGAATCCAGTGTCATTTTTTCTCTATGACCTCAACTCAAAACCAAAACCTACCCCTAATCTAATCCTGTTAATACCAGCTGAGTTTTACCAGATACATTTATAAACAGTTTATAAACAGAGAACTTCTAGATGAAATAAAGTGACCAAAATGTCTTAGGAAATAAAACTGAATAAAACTAATTCATGTATCTGGTAATTAATATTGGTAAGGTTGCCAGGTCATGCACAGTAATTGTTTATCTTTTTAACTGTGGCAAAAGACTGTGTTTTTATCCCCATACTTACTCTGTAAACAAATTGATAGTAAAGTGAAGTTAAAGCTGAAAGTTCTGCATACATACTGCAAGATTTCATGAATGATTTCTGTTGCTCATCTGCTGTCTATTCAGAGAGCTTTTTCTCCCACATGGAAGTCATTGAGGGCGCATACATACATACTACATGCCTTATGTTTAGGCCCATGTGGCTGAGGCCTCTTAGGCCCTTGGGTGGAATGTATGGAGCTGCATCTCGCCCTGATGTGAGTGAAGGGGCAAATGAAGGGGAGATCAGAAAAGATGGAAAGAAGCTTAGGGGGACCCAAAACATGCTCTTAGCTTTCCACTTGGCAAAAAAAAGGAAAAAGTGGTATTATCAAACTGGCTTGAGTCTCAAAAGCAGCAGGGAAACTGAGCTCAAGCGTCTATGACGAGGATGTTCACATTACAGGACCCACTGTTCATTCCAATTCACATTTCTGTTTGTAAGCTACCCATATCTGTCATTTATGAGTTCAGACCACTCCTTCAATGTATGGCTGTAGTATGAGGAGAGATTGTATGACTGTAGGAGGGATGAGAAGTTGGATGGCTTCTGCTTAGTGCTAGAAAGCTAGACCTCCAAAGCACCCCCAACTTAAAATATAGCGCTTTTCCAAAGTTTTGTATTGCGTCTGCATGTCTGAGGTGTGCCTAGGAAGACTAGCACCCAGTGAGACAGGCCTGTCACAATTATTACATAATCAAAACGCAATTATTTCTGCTAACCGCAATTATTTTTCACAGTTGTTAGCTTTCACAATCATGAACAGAACAAACAGAATGTGAATTGGGTGCAGTTTCTTTAGTTGGGTTGAGGTAAAAGCATGTGAATAAAAGAAAGCAAGAAGTAGAGGTCTGTTTTTTTCAGTCCCTCTCCCGCCGCCCGCGCAGAAAAGCTGAATTATTTGGCCCGCTCCCGTCTGCAACCAAAATGTTTAGGCCTGCTCTCGCCAGTGCAGTTACATCAGGGCAAACGGACACCCAGGACATCTGACATAGTTCATAGTTATTCTCTGCTGAAATAACACGGCAGTCATGGCCATCAGGCTTACCGTAAAGTAACTTCACCAAACACCATTTATTCCCAGTAAACACAAATTAAATGGTTATTTTTGGCGTTTTTGCTGGGCAGTTGTGACCATCAGACTTAAGGCTCTGCCATCTCTGTAAGCTACGAGCATTTGCACGCTGTTCACGTGATCGGTTGCCTCGCAACTCTTTAGAATGACTTCATTCATTTTACCTGTTATCATTTTATATTGTTTGTATATGTGATTTAGTGATCGTTCTACATTATTTGGGCCATTCATTAATTTGCAGAATTTCTCTTCATGTGTGCTTTGTCCCGCATCCATCTACAGGGGGCTGGTTTCCCGCCCGCTCCCACGTGCAACACTGAAAATTAGTCCCACGTCGCAAGATATTGTGTCCGCAGGAGTGCATACCTCTAGCAGGAAACGCATTTCTTGAGATGTCATGGGTCGTACAAAAACAACAAAAGTTCTAACTACTGGCTGGTGCCGTAACATGTTTAGAAGCCAACTTTATTTGAGTTGTGTCTGTTGTCAGCTGGGAGCTACTAAGTATCAACAGCTAGGAAGCAATAGCTAATCAGTCTGTATGGCAACTTTGGACTCATACTTTATAGTTGCATACAATTAACAAAATAGACAAAATGATAATAGTAATTATTTATATGGCATATATTAATCTTTGGCTAAAATTTCATGATTGTTACAGACCTAGATACAAAATTCTTGGGCTGCAAAAGACACAGCGTGACCCTGAAGTGTAATGTGTAATGACAACTGTAATAACTTGGAACAGAGAGTACTGTGTGAGTAAGTGGTGAGAACCAAAGGAACTGATTTGAGAAACAGAAAGTGGGTCAGATGGTAGGGGGTTTGATGAAGCTGGAGGTGGCACACTAAGGATTTATGTGGTTGGTGGGGAAGTTTAGCATGAACAGGTGTGAAAGGCTTAGCCATCTTGGCACTCTTGAAGGTTGAAGTCAGTATGTTGCTGTTGAGAGTTGTGAGATCAGAGATGCAAATATGGCAGGTAAAGTAAATATGATTCAATCATATAGTTTACAATAGACACTGTCTTAAAGCAGCTTCATGGAAATCTAGGCCTAAATTCAACAAGCCAAGGGTGACAGTGGCAAGGATGACAAAACTCCCTAAGGGCATGAGGAGGAACTTACAGACGAGCCAAGACTCAATAAAAGAAATCCATCCTCCTCTGGTTGACACTGGGTTGTGGTACTCTTTTGTTAGACATAGACAGGATGTTAGATAAGGAAACAGGGAAGATAAGAAGCTGAATGAGCATAAAACAGATTATGACCTCCAGAAACAGGGGGGGACATTATGAAAGGGCTCAGGGGAGTTTAGTGGACCAGGAAAGCTGACAAAATGGGATAACACAAGGGTGACCTTAGCCTGTCACACAGAGATAGTACTGCTGTTTGTTGGACATACTGGCAGAGCCAGAAAGATGTTAGTTTGAGTTCTTGATGCCCCGAGGAAAAACTGTAAGCAAACAGATCAAGGTCGAAGGTGGCAGTGAGCTGAACTGAAGCTTCTCTGCCTTAATTAAATCCAGCGTTTGTTTTCGTCCACATTCCGCTGATGTCCATGGGTGCCAAGATCCTTTAGTCACAGTGAGGTCCAAGGGCCGCACAAATGGGAAAGCGCCGAGTGTGCGGCTCGTAGATGTGCTTTCACAGACGTGCCCTGGCAGGCGTCTCCATTCTTCCAGCTGTTTTTCTCTTTCTTGGCATTCTGAAGCTGTGCCCCATCCACCTTGGCTCAGGACAATCCCCCCTCTTGTGGATGTGACACATACAATACAGAGCCACAAGTCTGGAGGAAACACTAACTTTGTAAAGATAAATATGTTTAGGTAACTGTCAATAACATGTTTGTTAACCACATGGACTAGATAAAACAGCAGAAATACTACGTTTTTGCATCAGCCTTAAAAAGTGTTAACAAAAAATAAAGTATTATAGATCTATAAATCTAGATATGTTTATAAATCTATACGTCTATAGTGTAAGTCTAGAAGTAAAGTAGGTGCCAGTCAGTAAACATGCATTGGGTAAACCAAAAGTTGTGTTTTGCAAATTGATCTAACTGTAAAATATTTTTGAAACTTGGAAAAAAAGAAAGAAAAAAAAAGATACAACAAACACTGCTTGCTTCCATACTTTTGGTTTGTAATGTATAAGCACCATGATTTGTGAGGTCCCTGAAGAGCAATGTCCTTTTAAAAGGAATCTTTGTGGCCAGTTCATCCACTCCTCATTAAGGGACATACAGACGTCCGGAGGTATAGCACCGCCTGACTGTGCCAGTGCCGTCAACTTTGACCTCATGTTTTCTTTTCGAGAGGAGAGAGAGCATGCAGTTACGCACATGCTGAGAGTGGAGGGCTTGGAGTTCTTTCTGTCTCGCACACACAAGCACACACAAACCCTCGTCTTCTATTTCTCTTGCCCTTGCTGTGCTGTGCTGTTCTCCTCAGCGATACTGACTGCTGGCTCTGGATACAGGCCTTGCGTCATCGCAACCCCAGAGGCACTCTGCACGCTGGGTCTGTTGTGATTTTATGGGCCGTCAACTCAAAACATTGAGTAGTAAATGCCAAAGACATCTCGTTGTAAGAATAACTCCATGTGAAGGCAAAACGCAAAGGGGGATGTCTCTGAGAAAACTCTCTGCACTCGTGTTGTATGTGAATGCGAGTTCAGCATATAATTCATGTACAATTGTGAGGATGTGACAGCAAAGTAAGAAACAACCCACTTGGCAAGCATGGTAAGAAGGAACAGTCTCAACATTAAGCAATTCAGGAAGATCAAATCCAGAAATCGTTCTCTTTAAATAAAAGACGTTTGCTTGCTCCAGTTTACAGCACATTGACTTATTTGTGTTTATTGGCTAATGGCATTTTCAAAGTGCAGATATTCTTGGAAATGGGGGTAGGCTGGCACTAGGATTTATTCTCAAAAATGCAGTCTCACTCACTCCGTCCTCCCACAAAGAGTGGGGAAAAATCACTTCGATAAGAGAGCTCCAAGAAACGAAAGCGAAGTGGTGGAAGTAAAACCATTCATGACCAGACTAGAGGATTAAAGTAAATCATACATGCTTTCTAAAACTGCTTTGGGCTCATGGCCGTCCGTGCCAAAGTGCTGCTCGCGCCACCACCGTATTTCTGACAGATCTGTGTGTGTGATTTGCAGAGGTTTCCATGGATAACTTCACTAAGGCTGTTTATGTGAAGCATGCCCTTATATGCTGGCTAATATATACTGCTGAGAAAAGTTTTATTCACACTGGGGTGTCCAGCACGATCAACTTGACCGCACATTTTAGTACGTTTACTATTAATATCAACAGATTGTGAAAAAGGACATAATTGATCATTTATCTAAACTCTTAAGTTTGGTATAGTGCATCCATATCTGTTTTTGTGATAAACCAAAGTGGAACTGAGCATAACAGAATTAAATAACACTCCATTTAGATGATTGTAAGCTTGCCGTTTGACGTTTATTCTCTTCTGCTCTGCTGTAGGGTGACTTTACCTGGAATAGCCTGTCTGGGCGGAGTGTGCGGCTCAAGCCGGTGGCCATCCAGAGCCTGTCGGAACTGGAGAGAGTGAGGCTGCAGGAGGTTGCTTACAACAGGCTACACCAGGACTATGACCTGGGCTGCCAGATCACCATACCCAAAGGTAAGATCGTGGGCTGTCAGCCAGGTGGTACTGTCACATTCGAGCTGAACAAACTTATTTTTCACAGTTGTTAGCTCTCGCAGTCATATTTCAAGTTCACATCTTACGGATGTAAATTGGTTGTGATTATCAGTTAAATTCAGCCAAATATATTTAACGAAGATGATATATATATATTTAATGACAATGTCCAGCGAAAATGTTTATTTAAAGATAGGTGTGTCTTATCATTGTTGGCCTTTAGTTTGTATCGGTTTGCACCTGCAAACAAATCACAGCCATGATGCTATCTGCAATAACACATTTACCTGAGGAACCTGCATGTTGTTTAGTTCCAGGCAGTCCATAAAGCATTTCACAGCCCATCTTGCTTACTGAATTGTATTCTGTTTGTTTCTGGCTAATTACAGTTTGTGTAATTGTTCCGCCATCATAGCTGACCAAAAGGCCAGCTTAGGGGCAACAGAGTTTTGCATAGGCCTACTCTTCTCCAGAATCTGACCAAACAGGCTTTGTCTAATATGTCTAATGGTCTAATATGCTGTCTAATGTCTGGTTTTGTAAGTGCTGAAGTGCACACGTAGTAATGGTTAACTGCAGTATAAAGCAAAATTGTTACTTAGCGAACAGTGCTCAGTGGAATGATAGTTATTGTGAAAAGAACGCTTCAGATTGTGTCATTGAAACCAGTTTTATTAACAGACAGGATGCCAAAATCGTCAGACCGTCAGAAACCACATAAGCAAAGTATTTGAGATTACTTAACAAGGCAGATATGTAATGCTTCAGGCATGCAGTTTGCACAGTGCTAATTAGTGGGTTAGAAGCTTCCATTACTTGTTAGCTACTTTTCTGCAAAAGTAAAGAAGCAAAGTTCACAGAATATGTCTTGGCTTAAAGGCTCCAGCTGGGTTTGGGACTTTGCCAAACTACTGCTTTAATGGAAAAAAACAAAGATATTTGGTGAAATCGAAGTACTGTATCTACCCGGAACTATGACTGAGTCCTGAAGTGAAAGGAACTTCTGACATTTTCCCACCGGGCAGCGTGGCATGGTACGATGGAGTTGCAAATCCGTGATCATGCATTGTGTCATTGTTTCCAATGCCAAGTGAGAGAACCAGTGCTGAATTTGGCTTCTCGTGCTGAGGTAGCATGCCAAGCATGCCAAGCCAGAATGTATGGGTGGAGCTTGTAATGGTGAAAAGCACTGATTGGTCAAACAAAGTCATCTCAGAAACATCATGCAGTGTCAGTGGAGTCAGCTGACCACCATTTAAGAGAGAAGGGAAAAAAACACCAGCTAATCGGAATCACAGTCTATGACTTTCACATAAAACAGGGTAAAGGCAGAACACAACTGTTGATGCTAGGATCGTAGGAGGAATCATGTGACCAAACAAATAAATAAGAACTCTGCCTGCTTTCAACAGATTTGGGTTCAGATTTTTTATAATGGCATGCTGTGTCATACTACCCCGTAGAAAAACACTATTTGTGTAAAAGTGCAGCACAGATAAATTTCAACAGAACTGGAGGAGCTTTCAGCATCTTCCATAATTATCATTTTCTAAATATGGACATATTATCTTTTACAGCAGGCAAGATCCAAACACATCTTTTAAGTTTTGTTATACAAGTCCTTTAGGAGCTATCTTAAAGTGGGAAAAGGAAGTATTCCATAAGATGATTTTCACTCCCTTCATTTCACAGGAAAGGAATACTTCACGTTTATGTTTTTCACGTAGAGGCAGGGACTTAACCCCAGCGGTTGGCTTCACGTAAGCAGGAGAGCTCGTAACTTCAGAGAGCTGTGAGGTCTGGAGTCTCTCTGATCTGCTTCGCGTTAACAGAGCCAGTCTGCACTGCCTGACCAACAGCCAGAGGCCTGCATCCCGTCACAGCTCAACCTTTTACTGGGAGCAGTCACGAAACAAGAAAAAAAGGAGACTCAAAGATGAATAATACTGTTTGAGATTAGCTTTGGAAAGTATGCCACATTCTACAATGATTTCCAATCCATCCAATCCAACCATCCACAGCTTAACTAGTAATATTTTCACAGACAGTTTCAGATTTACAAAACTGAAGAAACAAACTTTGGACACTAAACATGTCTTGGCTGATTGGCCACATTTGAGAGAAGGTGGATTTTTTTTTTTTTTCTTTCAGTAATCTGTTGCTTATAGTTTTACTATTCGGTGAACTATTACTTTTAGTTTTTATCAGAATAAAAACTAAAAATAGATATCAGATAACTGACACCATTAACTGAAACTGTACCCAAATCAGCATGAAGTGGCTCCTCTAGTTGGACGTAAACAAGCTGTTGCTTTGGCTTCTCTTTATGACCTCCTTGAACACGCCTCACCATAGCAGGAGGAAGATAGCTGCTGTTGTTTGAAGCCATGGCCCCGCAGGACCAGCAGAGCCGCCTGGATTCAGCACAGGCAAAAGGATCGGTTCTGAGACTGGAGCACATTCAGACAGGAGACATGGTGTAGGTGACAAGCTTCCTGTCTGAAAGCTTCAGTTACGCCATCAAAAAAGCCGTCCTTCAGAGTCAGGCACTTAAAACGGCTCATATATTAGCCCTACGGCCCGCATTCCTCTGCATGGGTTATATCTCTCCCCCTCAGAATGATTTAAGGTGCTGGTCTGCGTTTCCTATTAATTCCAGAATTCGGGATGCCCATGTGTTAGGGACATTTCTCAGCACTGTGAGCGTTGGGAGGTTTTTGTGGGCGTTCGGAGTGGCTCGGTTTCATTATTTATCTCGGGTCGAGCTTACGCTGGGTGAAGGCAAAGCCTCAAAAGCCATTCAGCAAGACACAGGAGAGAAAAGAAAACACTGAGTTAGAGTGATTTCACGTGGCGCTAGGCTGAAAGGAGGGGATCGGAGGCTTCCTGGGTTTTCCGCTCAGCCACGCAAACCCCATCTGAGAAGAATCCCAACCATTTCCTCTTTCTCTCTTTATTTCCTCCCCCCCTCTGTGTCTGGTTCTCTGTTTCACATATACACATATGATCACTGCCATTCTGCTAAAACTCAGACATCTCTGTGTGTTAAGTGAGTTAGTGGCTATCTCAACCATGGTCTTTGTTGAAGATGCCCTTCTTTGCTAGTCTCAGATCAGATTAGAGTGTTCGTGTTTTTTATGGAGTTGAAAATAGTGTAGGCACAATAATCAGATGTTTATTACTGATAAACATGACACGAGAACCTCTTGTAGGTTTTTGTTTTTTATTCAGATTTATTCTGTGAAAAGTGGTGAACTTACCATTGAAAGGTGCTGCCTATTGATTTAACTATTAATAAAAATAGTTCTGGGCTTGAGAATGTCTACATTTCAAAAATGAGGGTTGTCCGGTATATGTTAAACGCAGCTATTGATGTGAAGCATTTATTATACAATATAATTATTATGATTATTGTCTCACCACTAGTTAATATGTCCTAGAATTAGAGTTGCACAATGTATGAAAAGTTTATTACTTTTTTAGATACTGCAATTGCTCCTAGAAGCAATCAACATATAACCTACTTTTAATTTGTTTTAAACACAGTGTAGTGAATATTAGGCTATACTGTACAATATCCATTTGCAAAAAAGTTGGATTGCTGTGAAAAATGTAAATAAAAACAAATAACAGAAAGACAAAATATCAAATGTTGAAACTGAGAAATTTTATTGTTTTTCAAAAAAGCATATACCCATTTTGAATTTCATGCCAACAACACGTTCCAAAAAAATTGGGACGAGGGCAACCAAAGGCTGGTAAAGTTGTGTAATGCTAAAATAAAACCCTGGTGGTTAATTGGCAACAGGTCAGTAACATAATTGGGTATAAAAGAGCATCCAAGAGAGGCTGAGTCTTTCAGCAGTAAAGATGAGGAGAGGTTCACCACTCTGTGAAAGACTGCACGGGCAAATAGTGCAGCAATTCAAAAATAACGTTTCTCAACATAAAATAGCAAAGGACTTTTGCTTTTCATCATCTACGGTACATAATAACATTAAAAGATGCAGAGAATCTGGAGAAATCTCTGTATGCAAGGGACAAGGCCAAAAACCAATATTGGCTAGCCAGGATCTTTGGGCCCTCAGGCAGCACTGCATTAAAAACAGACATGATTCTGTAGTGGAAATGGGCTCAGAAACACTTCTGAAAACCACTGTCAGTGAAAACAGTTCATCAGTGCATCCACAAATGCAAGACGCAAAGAAGAAACCAAATATAAACAGGATCCAGTAATGTTGCCACCTTCTCTGGGCCTGAGCTCATTTAAAATTGAATGAGGTGAAGTGGAAAAGTGTCCTGTGGTCTGACAAATCAACATTTGTAATTCTTTTTGGCAGTCATGGACACTCCAGGCTAAAGACCACTCGGCTTGTTATCAGTGTAGAGTTCAAAAGCCAGTATTCATGATGTTATAGGGGTGCATTAGTGTACATGGCATGGGTGACCTGCACATCTGTGAAGGCACCATTAATGCTGACTGATATATACATGTTTTGGCAACATATGCTGCCATTCAGATGACGTCTTTTTCAGGGAAGGCCTTGCTTATTTCAGCAAGACAATGTCAAACCACATTCTGCATGTATTACAACAACATTGCTCAGTAGTAAAAGAGTGTGCTAAACCGGGTGCTAAACTGGCCTGGCTGCAGTCCAGACCTGTCACCGCTGAAAACATCTGGCGCATTATGAAATGAAAAATACGACAAATGAGCCCCTGAATTGTTGAGCAGCTGAAATCCTATATCAAGTAAGACTGGGAAAACATTTCACTTTCAAAACTACAGCAGTTGGTCTCCTCAGTTCCCAAACACTTAGAGTGTTGTAGTGGTAAACATGCCCCCATCCCAACTTTTTTGGAACGTGTTGTTGGCAACAAATTCAAAATGGGCATATATTTTTCAAAAAACAATAAAAGTTTCTCAGTTTCAACATTTGATATGTTGTCTTTTTACCATTTTCCTTTAAAAATATGGTTTACATGACTTGCATATCATTGCATTCTATTTCTATTTCTAAATCTAATAAACATGACTAACCTTCAATGGACACAATGAAACAAGGCTACACTGGCTCATTAAAACCAGACATTTTCTTTGGTTTGCAGGTTATTTAGAACAGGGTTGCAAAGAGCTACTGAAATCTTGCATTTCATTGCATCAGTATCATTGTTTTGGATCCAATAGCCAATGGGAATGCTACAGCAGTATATCTTCATTTTCAAACTCCTTAATATTGCAGAATATCCTGCAACAGACTGCAGTGGGAGGAAGAAAGTATGTAGTGCCCTTTATAGGCCCCTATAAAAAGTGACTGTGCCAGTACATATATATCGTCACATGGAAAAAGCAAGTATAGGCTACATTTTTCAGACCCTGATAAGACCTGTTAGCACTTACATCTGCTGTGTTTCAACACAGTTCATTCTTTGTTTTCATATTTATTTTGTTTTTTTGTGTTTTTCATTTATATTAATAAAAAGTGTATGTTACTACATCCCAGAGATGTGTAAATGTTCATTACATCTAGTTTAGATTCTGCAGATTCCACAGATGTGCAACACTTGCATAATGCAGTGTGTTGTGAGCTTAAACTTAAAGGTAGCAAATATTGTCAGACATAGCTGGGGGCTCCAAGGGTTAAACTGTGAAAACTGCCATAGAGTCATTTGCTAGCGAGCATTGTGATAGTGCTTTTGGTATTGAAATCAAAATTCTTGTATCGTGACCTGTAATAGCTTTAAAAACACCTGAAAATTCACCCACAGTTCAGAGTGTCAATGTTGAGCACGTCTCACAAGTCAGCGCTGCTGGCTCCACCAGTACTTCTCCAGGAGCTGCTTGGATTTACTTAAGAGACAACTGACAGCCATTTCTGTACACCGTGTTTCAAATGATTGATGCTTGCGGTTGAGCTGCGAAGTAGAGCGGATTAACCGTGATGACCGAGACGCGGGCCAAGAGCACTCTCCGTTCCACATGGATTTCACACACACATCCAGTGTCGTGTTAGTGAGACTGGAGTGGGTGGGCGTACGGGAATCTTTTGCAGCTGCATTCCTAAGTCGGGGGAGAGAGCAGACGGTTGTTTTGAAATGGAAGATTGTTCATTTGTTGACAGATGCCACCGTTGTTTTCACTTTTTTTGATAAAGCACATCAGATAAGCCACTTTCCATGTAGCACAATCCCACAATGTAACCGAAAAAAGTAGCTGAAGGATTTAGCTGTACTGTTATGAGACATATTTTATCATGTGTGGTCTGAAAGGTTTCGAAAATAAATGAGAGTGTACATTATCATCAACAGCATCTGAGTGAAATTACTCACAAAAAGGATCTGCCCAGTTAACAAGAGACTGGAGAAAGTAGACATGGCAACAACACTAATGAATTAAATGAATTAAAACACATTAACCAGTTTAACAGGTGTTAAACTGTAAATGCTATCCTCTGTGTGTTCACAGATGGCCAGAAGAGGAAGAAGTCACTGCGGAGGAAGTTGGACTCCTTAGCCAAAGAGAAGAACAAAGACAAAGGTAATAAAGATGCTAGCAGGCATGGACTCTTTATTTGACTGACCTATACGGCTGTCACACTTACACAATTAGATCACACAAATCAGTTACTCCATTACAATAATTAAACATTTAATGTTCTCCATGA
This sequence comes from Piaractus mesopotamicus, assembly GCA_023558415.1. NCBI lineage: Eukaryota > Metazoa > Chordata > Actinopteri > Characiformes > Serrasalmidae > Piaractus > Piaractus mesopotamicus. Next base: position 3,646 of record JAILXH010007448.1, on the reverse strand, counting down.
ATCAGCTTAGTAAATATTTGCATGAATGATAAACAGGGTGTATGCATGTTATTATGAAGCAGTGGTTGGTCTGTTACAAAATTCAAATGCTTCAATACTCTCTCTATAAAGCAGAGCTTGCCTGAATGGTATTACACCCACTGTGGGAAATATACAACACAGCTAGTTTGACGCTAATGAAAAAATTCCACGCCTGACAATATTTTGATCAAAGTGAGAGAATCTGATGGTTATTTCTCAGGAGACAAATTTCAGAAACAGGAGTTTAGTTTATTAGCTTTCCTAAAGAGGCAGCCTCCGCTACTCATCCAGCACTAAAACCCTACCAGTGTCCCTTGGCTGTTTTCGAATAACAAAATGATGTATATTCCTTTTTAGAAAGGATTAGCCTGCAAAGTATTTTTAGCCCAATTTTTTTTTTTTTTTTTTTCTTCAGTTTGTTTTGCCACTATTCTTCCCTCCTTATGGTTAGGGGGATATCAATTCATGAGCTCTTACACATACTCATATATCAGACTTTATAAGGGAATGCACATCCCTAGTGTTAGAGGCAGCGACAAGTAATGTTTGTTTATTTGAGTTTGAGCTGTGACTGTCCTCAGTTGAAAGCTACTAGTATTGATAGCTATGAGGGAAGATAATCCACCAATTTGGCCACTTTAAGCTGGTACTTTAATGGTTGCGTTCAATGAACAGAAAGACAATCAAATTGCACTTATTTATGTGGCAGTAAAAAGCCTGATGGATACATTTTATTCTGTTTTATTCATATAAGAAGTATTTTCAAAGGCTTCCTTTATCTTCCTTTATTTTTTCAATACAGTATTCTAGAGGCTTTGAAAGGCTCTGCACAGTATGTTTTTGTTCAGTTAAGCCTATTTTTATCATTTGAAATATAAAAACCAAATCAGACTACTCATACAATTGATAGTGACAGCCCTGCTTACATACAGTCATGGTATGTGTATTTAAAGAAGTTTGAATGCAATGTAGTTATAAGATTATCTAGTGAAAGCATCTCTTTAAAGTCCTCCAGGATGCAGCCGTAAGTAAAGAAGCATGTTCTACAGTGATTTCCTTTCCATACTGATAGGTCAGCAGCAGACTGGGTAAATTGTGACAGCCGTCTCCCATAGAAGTGCATCAGTTTTTTTCCCCTCCAGTGATTCAGACCACTTTTCCAGTTCACCGAGCTTCACGAGAGACAGAGCTCCTTCCACTGTGTCAAACCCCAGGTGTAATATCTGGCCTACCAAAAAAAAAAGGGTGGGGGTGGGGTGCATTTACTACTGTGATATATTTAGAAAAGTGTAAAGCTTTCCTTGTAAGGGGACTCGGCCGAGAGCTAGCTGGCCTCAGACGGCGTGTTTGGCACGGCATCTCAGTTTTGAAGGAAAAGAATTAAAACGGAAAGAAAGCCACTGTGTCCCACGGCTCGCCCGGCATGTTGTGTCTGGCTGCCACCAAGTTTACAAGGAGAGAACGTGTAAACAGGTTTAAACCGTACTCTACCCCTTTGATGCCTGTAGGCTACTGTGAAAAAGACAAGCTAACGTTGTTTCTTTTGTTTGTTATGGGGACAAGAGAAATCAGTGTTTTGTAATTGAGGGTGAAATTAGATTTCAGAATTACAATTTCCTTTTAGGGCAGGGTTTAAGATACAAGTTAAAAGAATATGGCAACAATTCAGCAACAAATCAAATTTTATTGTTTTCCCCTACCCCAAAAGCAGCCATCCAGATAAGACATGTTTGCTTCTTTAGTTTTGCACTTGAGCTATGAAAAATGGAAGTTTATCATTAGCTATCATTGTGAGAACAATCCAGTTCTAGACCAGACCACAAACACTGAGAGTGACCCTTTTTTTCTCTGTAATAGTATTTTTAGATTGTTTTGCAGTGGACAATTTAGTTTGTTAAGTTTTTCTGTTTTTAAAAAGTGTTTTCTAATTACAGTACATCATAACACCTTATTTGGATAGTCCACTTTAGATGCTTTGTAGATACTTACTTTACATTCAAGTACATCCAAACCACAATCCAACCCTCACCCTGGTCCAAATCCTACCCCTAACCCCACCACTGTTCAGAATCACTGTTCAGAGTTTCAACAGATAGTTTGTTAACAATATGAACATCTGTAGATCATCTATAGAGGACTCTAGTGGACTATCCAAATAAAGTGAGACCAGTGCATCTTCTTACTGCTAGTTTTCATTTAGGTAATAGTTTTTGTTAGCGTCAACAACCCTGATACCTAAATCATATTTGTCTCAAACCATGTTATCTCAAGTACACTTGCTAATGGTTTCTGACACCGTATTGCTGTTTACACAACGCTATTTAGCATTTTCATAGGTTCTTCAAACCTGCACGTTTCTTGCTGGCTTAAAGCAACTTCCCTCTGCTCTGAGTCAGACAGAGGTTCTAATTATGCTGTTTAAACAAGCCATGGCCAGCCGTTTTAGTGTCATTTTGAGCCACTAACTGTTGAGTGCCTGATGCTGAATTTGCAATGGGCAACATGCCACCTTCCTTCAGTCTTAAAGGGCATTAAGTGCAGAAGCAACATTTAAACAGTCAAATTTATCACTGGAATTTGATTCATCTTTGCCAAGGAAAGTAGCCTTAGACTACTAAAATTTAGCTTTTACAGGGCAGCACTGTAGATTTCCACCGTTTCTTCCTTTTACATATGTTTACTTTTACTATTACAGGCTACACTGTAGTAATCTTTTCACTCGCCCAAGAAGTTCCTTTAATTACTCATGGCTGTATAAGGGAATGCACAAAACCCACAACTCCTTTGAAATGCGTTGCCTTATTAGAGAGTTCCCCCCACACATGCATGCACACACACACTTTCTCTCTTTCTCGCAGCATGTCTGTTTTGTCTCAAACACTGGTTGGTCAGGGCTGCCGACAGAGGACAGCATATGGCCTTTGATCTAACCAACTGACGCTATACCGTTTTCACTGGCCAGCTGTCCATACTAGCACACAATGAAATGTACACATACAGAACATTTGAAGGTTCTCAGAAATGTACGTGACCAGCAACGCACCTCCTTTTATTGAGAAGTTTACTAAAATGCACAGGAAAGGCAAATAATCTTGTGTTATTTTATACTAATGAACAGTGTCTCAGTTAGCATAATGTTGGAAAACTGGAACACAGAATCTCCAGAATTACGTGAACTCTAAGGTGGATGAAACAGTCACTAGTGTGTAAACACACTGAGCACATACAATCACAAGCGTAGCAAAAAACATGACTGCAATGTGCTCACACTGCACCACAAACTGCACATAACCTTCTTAATGTTGTGCTTGTGAGGTAAAGGGTCTAAAGGGTGCAGTAAAATAGTGGAGCTGTCAACCAGCTTGAGACAATAAAGAAAATGGAAGTTCACTAATGAGATTGATTTTAATGAATTTTTCCCACCAAAGCATTTTACAGGGGCATAATTCTGCTCTAGATTAAAAAAAAAAAAAAATAGAATTTGGGAAAACTAGACTGCCCGGATATTGTGGCTGCATCACAGAATATTTTGTGCTGCATGTTCTCATCTGACTCTACATTTGATCTTGACAGTTGCCTCAATCTAGTTGCTATGACTGCTGCCATTGTTAAAGCAAATCTCTCA
>JAILXH010007354.1:5784-15866 GCA_023558415.1 Piaractus mesopotamicus | reverse complement strand
ATATATATATATATATCATCTAAACTAAAACAATTTTCCTGGCTACCTAACATGCTTCTGTAACTCCTATTTTGTCCAACTTGTTCTCACTAACCAGTGGCAGCCTTTTCTCTCTGACACATCATTCCAGTAATATGTATCACAGTGGTGTTGGTGCAGGACCAGGGCCAGTCAGAATTACACAGTTTTGTAATTTATTAAGAGTGAAGAGGGGAGAAAAGACCAGGCCTTAATGATGCATGTGAACATAATTATGGGGACAGGTTTGGTAATGGACTTGCCAAGCAGCCCCCTGCGCATACACAACTGTTTGCCAAGAGAGGGCATCGTAATGAAATCATGCTCCCCTTATGCTGTGTGATTGATTTATTACTGCAGCGTACCACACTTGCACTCATGTAGACACCGGGCTTCTGCATTAATTATGTTGTAATTATGGAATTAAAATTCATAAGCTGAGCCATGCATGTGAGAGATTAACAGTTTGCACCGTATCTCCAGGCTCATTAAGAGAGAAAGGGTGTGTGTGTGTGTGTGAGAGAGAGAGAGAGAGAGTTTATGTGTCCATATCTGAGTGTATTTGAGCATTCATGTCTGGTATGTGTCTAACTGTGTAGCTGTCTTTATGAGAAAGAAAGGAAAGTGTGGGTGTTGTTGAATCTATTTTGATGCTCTATGTTTTGGAGCGCTACAGTATTTACATCAAAGGATAGCGTGACACACTCCAAGTAATAAGACGTTTCATGCTCAAAAAATAAAACTCAGTAGTTTTCACATACAGTCTGAAATGGAGCTTCCACTCCTTAAGAATGAATTGTCATTTTTTAGTAAAACTACATACAGAAGAAAGAATACATGGTGATTGTGGGCTGATGCTGATATCCAATATTTTTTGTGTACATATCTAGCGATAACAATGCTTATACATGCACTTATAAACTGTAGAAACTGGTACGTAAACCAGTGTTACAGAGAAATGTAACACATATTTTTATAAGGTTACAAATGTAGTAAGATAAATAAACTGCCGATATTTTAGTACTATAGCAGTATCACCTAAACATTCTGCTCTTGCAGAGTACAGTAAATACATCATCAAATATCATATTGAAACATCATTCAGGTCTAAATGCTTTTCTGATCTTTATATTCTGATACTGATATGATTCTGATATCATTGTGCATGCTTGCATGGAAGAAGCCTTGTTATACTGCTTCTGATGAGCATTAACTATAAAACTATGCTCTTTCTTGAAAGAAACCCATACAAAAAAGTATTAGAGTAAAAACATATTGCAATATTCTGTTTATGTTTTGTGATTATACTGACAGCATATAACTATATACATTTCATTTTCATAGGGTAGTTACTGATTACTGCAGTCAGAAAAGCTGAAAGGAGATGCAAAAATACAATAAACAGGCCCTCAGTTTAGATACCTCCATTAACTGGCAAAATTCTTCTGGCAGCACTCTTGTTCTTCAATATATGTCCTTTATACAGAACTCAACATGAATTAAAGAAATCATGAGGTGTTAATAAAACTCTACCATATTGGTGCATTACTGACCACAGTATTCAGCATGTAGACCTCCCAGCCCAGGCTTTAGAGGACTGAGAGTCTATAGGTAGATCATATAATAAGCAACAATAATGTTGAATAATGACAGCCATGCACTGAATGAAGCTGCACAATACAAGTACATGATTTTCCTCAGCCACCCTTGGGGAACAACACTATTCCCATTCATGCACTGTATGCCACTGTGTGGGTTTGTTTTAAGTGGTGCAATCTGTCATTCTGAGATGTGTCATGTGTGTGATTTATCTTGTTATATGCTTGTACAAACTGCCAGATTCTTTCCTTATGTTTGTGTGTTATGTTCTGGGTTACATGTAGCGATCTTGGATTTATGGAGTGTCTGTACTGGATTGTTGATTATAAGATTGCAGCTTTGTGTTGAACCATGGCCCATCACACTTTATCTGTACGCCAAAGTAACGCTTTACTGCTCCTATTTAGCTCTGCAGGCCTGCCCAAGATAATCACAAGTGGCATAGCTGGATATCCCCCTTGCTCTTTGCTGAGCTGGCTGTTGCAAAACGTCTGGCTCAGAATCAATTAGCCATACCTGCAATATCACCGCAGGTAACTCAGAGAAGAGCCTCTCATTCATAGTCCCCCACAGACTTTAGAGGAGACTTACATTCCCCCTATGTTAAAGGGACTTAATGAGCCCTTAACTGCCACAGGGAAATCAAGCCCCGTTCAAGGGGCTGCATAAATGGAATATACAGTAGCGTCTCAGTGCAATGCTGCCGAAAGGGTGGAAATCTTCCCCCTAGATGCAAAGTCACTGACCTCATTGGCTGGGATAAGCTGTCATGGATTAAGAAGGCATTTACATAATGTTAAAGAGAGATGAAACTCAGCCTTGCCCAGAACCACCTAATTTGAACTGCCATTCTCTCCGAATTTGCAGAATGGCTAACAACCGTGTAGGAGAGACGTCTTCAAATAATAATTTTCGGAGCCTGGTAATCCTATTAGGTTAGATTAAATATTTCAGACCTTCTTCTTTCCTTCGTTTTCACCTTTGAAGTTTCGAAATATTTTTATCCAGTCTCTTGCACCTTCTCTTCTCTCTCCATCTGGAGATAGTCCCAGTCGAGCAGTTTCTACGGCAACCCCTCCCATCCGCTGAATTAGATGAACTGCTTTTGGGCAAAGAGTGCTTAAGGATGATCTTCTGCCCAACCATAGAGGGCAGCAAAGCTCATACAGTATCACCATGGTGCCACTGCAAAATCAAAGATTTATGCCCAAAGTGCTCATTTTTGATCATATTTCATAGAACAAGCTCCCTTTTATTTGATGTGCATCAGAAGTCATTCACTGAATAAGAGAGAAAGAGAGAGAGAATAAGAAAGAGAGAGAAAGAGAGGCTTCCTGAGGTTTCTTTCTAGAAAGTGCTTTGAATTTCTATGTCAGTGCTTGCAGATATGGCCAGTGTATGTGTTGTAAAACATTGTAAAAACGCTGAAATTATTCCACTGATGTCTTCTATAAAAGGTGCACATTGACTTGTTAAGAAGAGTTAAGAAAAGCCTAATTAACCAACTGATCTTAATATCTTATGTCCACATTATGCTCAGAAAAGCATGTTGTGACATAAGGTGATGTAATTTATCATGATAAGTTTATCATGATTTATCATGATCATTTGTCATATTGCCCAGCGCTACCTATAATGTTGATTACTGTTAGACATCATATTAAAATTAACACATACAGTAATTGTATTAACACGTACAGTAACAGAGATAAAGTTTATCTTATATTAGAGTCAGCAAGAGTCTGCCTGTAAATAGTTCTGACACTGAGCTGTGAGTGTGGTCTCCAACATAGTTTAATTCAAAACTTTTCCAGCTTCAGGAATGAAACAAAAACAACAAAACCCTTCAGATGATCAGGATAATGGGTGTTTTAATAAAATGTTCCTCAGTCACATTATAGCTGTTAGCCTTAACAGTGTGTTATATATTTTTATGTTGGATCAAGCAGGATGTATTTTCAAAAGTTAAATGTATTTAAATAAAACAACATAAGAAATAGATTTACGGAGACACAGCATGGGTCTTACAAGAACAGCAGCAGTTGTAATGTCTGACTTGATAAAAAAAAAAAACAATATTTGGAGGGCAGCAGTAAATAATATTTGTTTATTTAAACTTAAGCTGTATTTGTCTAGAAAGTGGCATTTCTAATCATTGCATTTGGCTGCTTTGGGCTTATACTTTAATAGTTGGATACAATGGACAAAAAATACTAAAACAATTTAGTTGTGATACTGAGACTAAATGCCAGCACCATCTTGAAATATACACAGTGCTGGTACTGATACTGGCAAGTTCTCTGTTCAACATTGACTATACCTTTAACCAGCTGTGCTAATCCGTTTACACCTTGTATTTTAACTGTGAACAGTAAAAATTCTTTCTGAAAATGCATATATTTTAGGTAATATGAGCCTACAAACACAGTTTCTTTCCATTCTGATTTTTTTAAACCAGAGCAGAATTACACCGCTGTGCAATGTTTTGGTGGTGAAGAACATTTTGTCTCAAACATGTTGTTGGCTCCACTATTTCACAACACCTTTCAAACACTGTGTTTCACAAGCACAGTGTAATTAGTGGGCGATTCTACATGCAGTTTACGATTTACGTAATTATCTACAACCTTAGCAAATTTCAATGCTTTGTGAGCGCATATTGTGGCCTCAGCAAGACACATTTTGAAATGTACCTGCTCGTGTGGCCCTGAGAGTATTTACAGTAGCAGTTCTACAGTTTACCAAATGCATCATTTATTTATAAGTGACCTTTCACTTACATGTATGAATTGCATATTAGTTGGCACTCTAAAGACAGAAATCTAAAGATGATTCATCTAAAGTTGGTCATTCTTTATGAAGGTTAAGCTACATGACCTGTCAACTAAAAAAAGGATGAGGATGACCACACATCTCACACATTTAGAAGACCTCTTTATTTTGACAAAGACAAACTGCTTGGTAAATGCCTGAACTCAGAGAGACCTTTCAGAATAACCATTAGATTAGAGCCAGCACTGCATTTTGATTCACAAATGGGCTGCACATCCCTGACTATTTCTGGGTATTAATGGATTTCTCAACATCTAATTGTGCTGTGTGTTAACGCTTTCATTTAAGCCATTGTTCTTAAGCTCAGATCCTGGAGGACAACAGTAATGCACACTTCAGGAATTTCCCTGCTCTGACACACCTGATTCAACTTGATAATTAACTTTTGAACTGAATAATATACATATATTGGAGCAGGAAAAAACATTAAACTGTGCAGTGCACTGATCCTCTAGGACTCCAGGAGTTTCAAAAGTACGATATCATGCAGATTTGTTATTAAAAATCCATAGTGATGGTTTCTGGAAAGCCAGTCATGCAGCTCTAATTAGGTTTGTTTTTTTTTTTTTTACAAAAACACAGCGGTTGTCTGTTTTGAAGAGAAACAGAAAGTGTTATACCAAATAAAATGTAATCCTAGCATGTACCCAAAACTGTTCATCCATCTCACCACAGCTCAAAAGTGGAGTGAACTCTCTGGAAACTCAAATCCATCCAAAAGAGCCCCAGTACAAAGCCCCGAAGCACTTCCCCTGAGCTACAATATGTTTCACTTCAGTGACTATACTTTTATGCTACTGTAGGAGCTGTTCTGAAAATGGGGTCACAATGCCACGGCTAAAGGTAAATTGCAAATCAAATGCAGGTAATAGTTTGAGATAAAGAACTGTGCTGGGTTTTAGTTTTCATTGTGTGAGGGACAAGTCCAGAAATGGTTTATTACTTCATCTAGTTGCAAAATTCTCCAAACTAAATTAAAGACTCACTGCTGAGAACCTTACCTACTGAGTTAAACTAGGCTTAATTTTAAATTTACTACAGTTGATAAGGTAATTATGTTTCGACCTTTTTGTCCACATGTAGTAGTAGTACACTGAGCAGTAGATGTGCCGGTATTCAGTAATTCAGTCTACTACAATATTTAACACACACAGTAATGCTATCATGGACAGTGAAACAACTAATTGAATCAATCAAGTTGCAGGTTCACCAGAGATTTTTAGATAGACAAAAGCTTGTAAACAATCACAACAGATGCAGCCACAGCACAGCAGAAGGAGGAGCAGACAGAGAACCTTTTCTCCTTCATCCCACCTGGCTTGGACAAGGAAAAAATGCTCACTTTCATACCTACATATATGTTTGCACTGTGTGTATGAAGTAAAAAGCATGAAAGCATATTGAACTTTAACTTACAGAAGAACCTGCTTTTGTTTAATAAACAGCACAGCAGGATCCTTATGAGCTAACAAGGAAATCCAGTATTATTCAGTGTTAGGCTTTAAGTATTTACTAAATGCCTCACAATAAAGCCGCAGCATACAAAAAAGCTACCCGAATGTCTGTTCCAAGATTAATTTCCCAAAAGTCCATGTGTAGGCTCAAGTTAGCCATTAGCCACCACCATTTGTTCGGTGCTTTTTTTGATAAATAGAAGCTGCTAATAAACTAAAGGTCTCCACATTAAGCGCCATTATATAATGATATATGTGACATATTCATGATGATTATGTGGTAAAGCTCAGGAAATGGCATTTTTATGGTGGTGTACTACATGTACATAAGTAGGATGTTCCATGCTTTATTTTATGTTGGAGCAGCTTTACAGCTTTTGGCAAAAGCCCTAGTGCTCTGTAGCAGGGTTCTCAAATTCAGTGCTTACTGCAAATAGTCCTGTATAACAATGACACACAGTGAACATCATTATGTGGACTATGTTTCTCATTTGTATTTTTAATGATTCATTTATTGTAAATTCATGTATATGTTTATTGCTATTAAAAATGGCATTAGAACATCTTTGACATTCAAAACTCTTTAAAGCATTTTTTACAATACTGTGATATTATTATAAACTGTGATAAAAGTTCATGCTCATGTATACTGAGAAACAATTCAGTTTCTTCCCTATCACTTAATTTCCTCTTTGCTTTTATCTGCCATGGTAAAGTAAAACAAAGAGGCCAGTGCAGACTTGCAGTTTTGATCTCAGCAAATAGGTGGCATTAGATCAGGCTATAGTTGCAGAGCCTAAACTAGCCTTGTTAGTGTAAGTCCACAGGGCAGTGTTAGAATTGCATCAGATGATCATTAACTCCAGCTCCTATTCGGCACCGGGCTGACAGAAATAGGATCTGCCACACAGCACAGTTTTTAGTCATGGAGGGTCTTGTCTCAACAGTGCCAACATACTGTACATCTCCTGTTGATCTCACTTTTAATCTTATGATGACTAAAGCACAGGGGCAAAATAGCCAAGATGTGAGCAAAAGCAAACAGAGGAAATCAGCTCTATATTGACAAAGAGGGACAGTGGTTAAAGACAAAAGATAGACAGGCAAAGCTCACAAGAAGAGTGAATACAGAGGAAGAGAGGGAAGTTGGAGTAGTGGGAAGAAGTACAGAGTGTGTTTGACCTTACTAAACTTGAGCTCACTTGCAGCCCGCTGTGTATTTCAGAGTGGTTACAGAGCCACATTTCTAAACCAGACTGTTCTGCAGGAAAGCGATTTTGCAGGAAATTGCCATATATATAAGGCTTTTTTGAATATTTTACAAGACGTTGTAAGAGTCCATCCACCATGTGCAATGTCTTAATGGCCCAGAGAGAGGCCCATTAAGGCAACGATCCTCTTAAGCATCACTGCATTGCACTACGAGCGTATGCAGAGAGCATCCTGGTAACAAGCCATTCATCCCCTCTCTTTGTTACTGTAGCACTTACTTGACAAAGGCCCATATGTCTCTAGCATCCCGTGAACAGGAGGGAGATTGCACCTGTCTGTTTGCAGTGTCGTTGGTTATTTATAGACTTAACTGGCCCCCTCTAGGCTTTCACTATAGCCTACAGGCACCTGGAAAACTTTTTAACCTCTTTACGAATTTGTGTAAGTAGAGCAAAGATACTGTAGGTATTGTATATTTGGTTTTGTTGTTTAGAACTTAAAATTGCTTTAACTAGTGTGCAGAATGGCCATTTAATTATTTATTTGCAGGATAAAATTAGCCATTGTCCAAGGGTTACTTTTATTTATGCTCAAATAGAAAAGGGTGGCATTACATATCAAAAGATTTATTTATTCCACATTTAATAATTAATCAAAGTTATTGTAATGATGCCTGTTTGAGCATGGACTCGAGGTAGCTGCCTGTTGGAATCTATAGCTTATTGAGTCTCATTGAATACATTTGAATTATTTTATTAGTTATTGATTTTGTAGAGAAAGGTGAGTGTTGAGCCAGGTCTTCAAGAATCTGGCCACTGGATTGTGCAATGTGGTAAATATGAGTGATTAAAGTGAAGCTTCCTCTGATGTACAGTTCCAGTACAATTCCACTGCATTTGGGAAAGTATTCTTTGATATTGATTAGAATAGAGCATGAAGGTTGTTGATAAAAATGAAAATTAACAAAATAGTTTGTCAATTTCTTATGAACAGTCCATATAAGGATGTGGAAACACATATCCTTTCTAAATATCAGAGATACATTGATACGGGAATTGTGGGCTGATGCTGAGTACTTTTCATGTATATCAATGGAGATACACAATGTATTACAGAGAAATGTAATAAAAAAAATAATGTTTTTTATATGATCACAAATGCAGTAAAATAGAGACATTTTAGTGTATAAACATTCTGCTCTTGTGGAATACATTAAACACATCAGATGTTGGTTTGAAATCTCATCAGTTCTGAACATCCATCTGATGCCGATATCTGCTCATATTGATGTGATTCTGATATCATAGTGAATCCCTACTATGATCTCTATATTTGTGTAAAACTAGAAATTTATGATATTCTGTTGGATATTAACTTTGAACTTTGGGGTTTTACTGACATCCATAATGGGGCATGGTGCATTGGTAACAGCCAACAGGACACCGACACTTTGTGCCGATGAGTTTGGCCAATTTAGAATGTCATCTACTACAAATAAACACAGACACAGCTTTGTGATTAACATATAAACTGCACAGTATAACCATGTGTTTGGCTCACACGCTTTTTAAATGTAAGCCTTTTTATCCGTTTATATGTTTCATGTTCAAGGTGTAACTTGTTTGATGAAAATAATGACGTATATCCTCATAAGACAACATAACAACATAATTAATCCAAAAAGAAAATACGAGATTATTTCAACATAAAAATTATTTTGTGAATATAACAAATTTGAAAAGATAAGTTAATATTTTCTATTTTATTATAAATTATTTTGAGTCTGTTTTGAAACACATTTATTTTTGGCTGGTGTGATGAGCTGAACTTGAGTTCTGTGCAGAACGCATTTGGAAACTGCACAATAATGTAAAGTCACTGTTTAATTTCGTTAATTGGATCCTGGTTGTTTCGAAATTTTGAGTGTAATCTCTAAGCTATAGCTACATACAGTATATCAAATAGTGGCTGAGAATTTTCTGCTACAAAACACAAAGGCCATAGCACGCAGGAATAATGAAGTAATGAGCACATTAACCTCTAGAGACGGTAAAACGTATATTGCCATCTTCCAAACTGTATAAACTCACTGATATAGATATATTTCAAACATTTAAATCATTGACAACATCAACAGTTTATTCAGCTTTGATTTTTATTGTGATACATTCCTCTGACAATCATACTTCATGATTACTTAAGACAGAATCAGTATTTGTATTTTAACTTCAACAGCTAAACAGTCTCTCATACACAGATAAAGACACATACAATACAAAGGCACTCGGAGTGAGAGAGAGAGAGAGAGCAGTCAGGTCAGGTTGGCTTCTAACAACGATCTAACAGAACAAAAAGTCTCTGATGATGCAACGTCATCTGTTAGGTGAGGTCAGGAAGCAAATGTGTCTTTGCTAATGCATCTTTGTGCTGTGTGCCTGAGTGCATATTTAAGAAAGTTGCATTCCAGATGCAGAAACTTTAATGTTTTTTCCTACAAGGAACACAGAAATTAAACTCTGGTCCTGGAGATAATCTAGTTATTACAGCACAACTCTTTTTCAGATCTGGCAAGTGACATTCTGATGACTTGCGTTGTTTCACTCTGATGATGTATTTTATGTTTTTTCTATGTATGTGCATACAAAGATAAAATCCACGTGATTTTGGCTTGGAAATACAATAAAGCAGAATGGAAAAACAAATGTGAGCATGACAGAAATATTGATGTTAATTGAGTTTATGAGAAAACTGTGTTAGGCTAGATTTCCCCTATCCCAGCCTTATATATAATGAAATATTGCAGGCTTTTACAAATGTTTTTTGTCATCAAAAATAAATAACTGTGTTTGAAAAATTCTCCCTTTTCTCTCTGAAGGCAAACAATGGCAGCCATGCTAGTGCCAAAAAATAAGACATGCTTTTCTCAGGCATTATATAACGTACAGTCAGTATTTACCATCAGCCTTA
>JAILXH010007348.1:18327-28909 GCA_023558415.1 Piaractus mesopotamicus | reverse complement strand
TCTCTCTCTCTCTCTCTCTTTCCACACTCATCTTGTAGACCTCTGAAGCGGTGTGCATCTGTAGGTGGCATCATGCCCTTATTAGGAACTCAGGGTCTAAGCTGGGTTTCTCTATATGAACTAAATGTTTGCGTAGCTGGTGTTGCTATACAGTAGCATAATAAAAGTTTGATAATAGATTTACATTCATGTGATGTCACTTTAGTGCTCAGGATTGTTAGCTTACTTGTAGCATGTGTGCAGCATTGTTTGGATTTTGACTGTTGAATGACTTCTAATTCAGAGGATCCAGTGACACTCAGGGGAAAAATGTACACAGGACAAAACGTATTGGCTTTGGGTTACTTTAGTTTACCACAGGACACGACAGCACCGATTTTAGAAAACACCATTCTTTTCTGTCATAGAGAAAAACAGCTTAAACCCGGAGTTCCTAATGTGGACTTGAGAGCCAACTACAGAATGACGCACCGCTTCACAGTTCTATTCTCGTTCCCTTTCTGTTTTTCTTTTCCCCTCATTCTCTGCGTCCTTTCTCCAGGTGAAAAAAAAGTGATGCCTTGAATTTACTTCATTGAAATGTGTGCATCATTTTCACATGGATAGAATGCATTGTGTTAACACCGTTTTTGCCCAAAGTAAACAATAACAGATTTGTGTAGATGTAATATGTTTTTTAATGTAGAAGTGATGAATCAAATAATTGCATGCATTTTTCAGTGCCTGTTTGTCTGCTAGCCGTCGTGACCATGATCATGCTCACCTTGTGTTTATGTGCGTGTCGCGTCCCCAAATTCCCCGCAATATTTGCAGGAACACTGCAGACTGTGGCTGTAGAAAGTGCTGACACACGTCACTCTGCACGCTCGCATAAACACTGACCACTCTTGAACATGCTTACTCACGCACACTGTCATTACTCAGTGAAGTGTGTGGGTTTGTTGATCTCTCCACCTGGCTGGAGTGTCCTGATCACACAGAGCTGTTTATTCAATCAACTCACAGAGATGCAGTAATAACAAGCAGAACTGATCAGGTCCAGGACTGGCCAAAAGTGACCAGTGAGAATGTTTGATTTGGGCTACCCCAGTCCCTTCTCCCAGTGAGAGAACAAACAAATTGTGTTTTATGGACTGTATTAATAACATTCTTATTTACCTTTTTACTTTTTTTGACGTGTGTTACTAACAAAATATACTGTAAAACAATGTTAAAAAAGTCATCTCAACTTAAAGTTTTATGGTAACATTTCCTGCTTTTGGACTCCTATTTGACATATAACTATTGCTACATGCTAAAACTGCTGCAAACTGAAATGACATCATAAGACTTATTAAAATATCCAACACAAACTAGTAAACCTTGTCAAAAGTGATAGTTAAGTTGCTTTGGTAGTAGTCTGGTAGTAGTTGCTAGTGTTGTTATGTACAACCCCAATTCCAAAAAAGTTGGGACTCTGTGTAAAATGTAAATAAATGTAAATAAAAACAGATTGCAATGATTTGCAAATCTCATAGACACATATTTTATTCACAGTAGAACACAGTAGAACATAGAGCACAGTAAGTTACTGTTTAAGTAGTCATTTCTTACAGTGTGTTACAAACTGCATTTACAAAAAACTTGATTTTAAACCTATCTATCTGTTTTATTTGTATACTCTATAGTCTTTTTGGCCCTCAGCCCACCACAAACATTGTACTTTTAGCCCCTTCCAAAAGACATATAGAGACATGTAGTTATATTACAGTTGAATACATTAAAAAATTAACTATTGTATGAATTTAGGCTGCATATTTTTATTCAAGTAAATAAAATACACTCTTAAAAATATAGGTTCCAAAACAGAGTTTTTTATATGATTTCAAAGCAGAACCACTTTTGGTTCCCTAAAAACTTTCAATAGATAGTTGTTTATAGAACCATTTTTGTAAAATAAGCTTTAAAGTTTGAAAGAATACTAGAAGTTTCTAGGAAGAACCTAGAAATTGATAGAGAACCTTTACATTATGTGAAGGGTCTTTGATCCCAATGAAAGTTCTCCACTTTCACAAATCGTTTTCATGGTCCTTTTAACATGTTTCTTCAGGGAACCAATAGTGGTTCCTTTATAGCATCACTCAAACAACACTTTGTGGCACCTTTTTGTTAGGAGTATATAGCTGCTTTTGAGGCATGCAATTTCTAAAGTATGAATAATGAAGAATAGTTATTCACATATAATGGCATGCAATATTTTTTTTTTCTCTAGTTAATGGCAATAAAAACCTGATGGGCTCCAGCGTTTTGGACAAGTACAAAGTGGGAAAGGTTATTGGTGATGGAAACTTTGCAGTGGTAAAGGAATGTGTAGAACGGTAAGTTGATAATTAGTTACAAAAAGCACTACAATTAGAAAGTCCTCCTCTACTCCATTCCCTTTAGAGTAGTTTCTTCTATTGAATCAGTATATTCGATGCTCAGTGAATTATTTAATTGCTTCGACTATTTCATTGCTTCACACTGGTTTAATCTGTTTCTCTATGTCACTGCATACTATTTTTAACACTTTTTAGGTGGAGGAGCACAGAGAACTCAAGCTCACTTGACCAGAAGCTTTCATGCTAAAAGTTAAACATTGATTTTATGCAAAACAAGTCGATAAGCTAAAACTTGTGATTCACACAATAACCCAGGAACGCGATGATGAAGAACTGGTTTATGTTTGTGGTTCTACGATAAAATTTTCAACCTAGTTCCACATCTTCTGGAAGCCAAAAGGAGTATAATCTAACCTGTCCTTCAAACATAAAAGGGGTTTATATGTCCAAACAAGGACAATTACCTTTCTGGCCTCTTTGAACGTATTGACAAACATGAAGTATTTGTTTCTGAACTCTAATTAAAATAAATTAATTAATTAATTTAAATGAAAACAGAAAAATTGAAGTTATTCCAGGAGATATCATTCCATCTTCTCTTTCTCTAGGTCAACAGGAAAGGAGTTTGCCTTAAAGATCATCGACAAGAACAAATGTCGTGGCAAAGTGAGTGATGTCCTTCAGTATCTGTGGTGGGAGGGATAGACGTTTCCATTTTACAGTGATTTAGTTATGGTGGTATAGGAATAGGTAGCACTTTATTTGAAGGCCTAAGTTCGAAGGCATGAAAAATTTCCACAGAACTGATATTTGGTGCACAATAGAACCAAATAATGGAATTACAATGATATGAAAGTGCCATTACTTGGGATGATGCCTTGTTGCAGTGTTATAAATGAAATAATTGACCATCAGTTTCATTTAAAGCCCAATGTAATGTCAATGTAATGGCATTTACTGCATAGAACATATATACTATATAAATATATGCTACAATATATAAATACGTTTGTAATGTACTGCATTAATATACTACGTGATAAATGCATTTGTAATGCATTTTGCATACAAGGTTCATAGGAAGTGTTACCTCAGCTTCATTTAGTCCAATTTTAATTACAGCCAGTACAAACTGAAGTGCTAAGTGGTCTTAGGTCAGTATAAAATAAATCAGTACAGTTCTAAGCAGACCTGATTACGGAGGTGTGAATTATTCACAGCCCAGTGGGATATGTCTGTTCTGTCTGCTTTTGATCTCTTTAATCAAACCAAATAAACTCAAAAATGCGTTGTTTTATTCATCGCCACCCATCCAGCCTGCTGCTCGGATATCATCCTTTTGCATACATTAATACAAATGCTGACCTTCAGATGAGAATTCTAATGCAATCAATGGCTATTTATACTGAAGGCGGTATTCCTGGATATTAAAGGCTCTCTAGTGATACAGTATTGATTTAAATGTCAAGAACTGCTCAGTTTAGAGTCATGAAATTCATGATATGAGTCAAGGCCTTGGATTCACATGTGCCAGAGGCTTAGCAGAGGAAATAAATTTCCTGTTTTTTTTAGCATTTCCTGCTTAACAAACAATCACGCTGTGGCACTTTGCCAGGTTTTTGTGTGGCTGAAAGACGTGAGGTTGGTTTGAAGTATTTGTTTGATTTTGCCCACTCAGGAGCACCTGATTGAGAACGAGGTGGCCGTGCTGAGGCGGGTCAAGCACCCGAACATCATCATGCTGATCGAGGAAGTGGACACACCCTCTGAGCTCTGTCTGGTCATGGAGTTAGTCAAGGTACACCACTCAGCCCCCTCACATTCCTACTGCACATGGAAGTTCCCAACACATGTTTGCTCCTTTGAATTTAGTAAAACATTCTTGTAAATTACAATTTGCAATGCAGGTTTACCAACAGTTCCTAAAAATATGGAAAATATAAATAAAAAAGAAAATATACAGTACTGTGAAAAGCCACCTGAGAAAATATTAATCCCTAATATTAGAATATATACAAATAAACAATACAATTATGATATGACACCAAGATAAACACTTAAACAAATATTTCAATAAACAAGCACTTCAGTAAATGAATTGTGATGTTCTCATAATTATTATGAATTATTATAAATTAACATTAATTATGATGTTTTCTCTGAAGGGTGGAGACTTGTTTGATGCCATCACATCCTCTACAAAGTACACAGAGAGAGACGCCAGTGCCATGGTGTACAACCTGGCTGCAGCACTCAAATACCTGCACAGGATGAGCATCGTGCACAGAGACATCAAACCTGAAAACCTACTGGTACATGCACACACGCACAGGGACATGGGAAGGGGCACAATGATTTGCCTTTTTTGTTTCATTTTAATTTTTTAGATCATTCATATGTCAATATTAAAATGCAAAAGCAAATAATATAATTATCAGGAATAATAATATTATACATTTTCAGTTTAGAAATTCGATTTTGTTGCCTATTGCAAAGACATTTTTTTTCTTTCCATTGTTTCATTAAAATTTCTAGTTGGATCTACAAGTTGCTATGAATATTTAAGTAAAGTGCTTCAACAATTATGAATATGATGATAATTACCAAGATAACTAAGGACTATTAATACCTTTTATGGCATAAGTCAACAAACAATTATAGCACACTGCAGGTTAGTGCTTCTTTCTTTTTGTTGTTATTGGCTATAACTAAACAAAAGAACAGTGTTGTTTGAGTTTAGTTTTAAACTGTAATTGACAACTACATAATAATTGACATCTGACATCTTTTGCAGCTCAGTTATGTAGTTTTTTGACAACCATCCCACGATCTCCGAAATGATCTTGCGTGATTTCAAAAACTGCAGGGGATATGTCCCTCCCACCCCTGAATTTGCACCAGTGGTGATGAGAGATGGAAATATTCTCATATAACTGGCACATCAAACTGCTGATGCACACTCTGCCCTCTCTGATTTGATCCCCATTAATACTACTGCCATTCGTGGCCGGGAGTTCAAGGGCATAACTGATCTTGCTTTGTGTGTGTGAGCCTCCTTCTCCCTCATCTCTCAGCATGACACTAGGCCAGTGCAGGCATCTGTTAGTTTACATAATAGAACTGACAGTTAGCATTCTCCTGCAAGCGCGTAGAGTTGTTCACTGATGTTGCTTTGGCGGCAGTTCGAAAAGAAGTGGTGGTTGACTTGGAGAATAAACGTGTTTTGTGATTAGGAAAGATCTAGTTAGTGAGTGAAATCGGATAAGACTATATTGAGGAAAGGATTGGGGATTTTTAGTCATATTAACTTTACTGCATGTAAACATATGTTCTTTAAAGGTTCAAAAGCTTAAAGAAATGAATCTTTCTTCTTTACGAACACACATATACATACATACATATATATATATATATGTATGATCCACAGGTGTGTGAGTATCCTGATGGCATCAAATCTCTGAAGCTAGGTGATTTTGGTTTGGCCACAGTGGTGGAGGGGCCACTCTACACTGTGTGTGGAACCCCCACATACGTCGCTCCAGAGATTATTGCAGAGTCAGGGTAAGGCATGCTTTACATTTGTTGTCTCTCAGTTAGTGCTCTAAGCATGAGATTCTCAAATCAAGAAACACAGTGTTTATTTTTTCTCAAAATAAAGTGTATTATTTTTTAAAAATCTGTATGTCCAGCTGAAGATAACACATTACTTTAAACGTGCACAATGTGTACTATATCATTTAACACAAGTAGTGAGTTCAGATTTTAACCCCAAGTCACAGTCTAAGTTAGAGATATACTATATTCTTGTAGTCTGACATCAAGTATTAAAATAATTATAGCATTATAAGATATGGTAATGATATGGTATGATATTAGTCATACCAAATTAACAGTAGATAACAGTAAAATATTGCGGTGCTGGTGACTTCTGTATTCTGCTGCACACTTACATGAACAAGCTTTAATTAAAATATGGTAATCTCCTGTATTTTTACATAACATCTATAATACAATCTGTAATACAACCCAGTAGCCAGTAATTTACTGTAAATGTACAAATGGACTTTTACTAGACCTATAAATTTGTTAAATAAAAAAAGAGCAGTGTTCACCAGAATACACATTTATAAATGCAAAATACATATTTTACAGACATTTCAACTTTGCACAAACATGATTAAAATGGCAATACCAATAAACAATAATTTTTTTGTTAACATCTAAGTGTTCTAGTATTTAAGCAATCAAACAAACAAACAAACAAGCCAAAATCAAGCATAAACCTTTAAAAATCTCTAAAATACCCCAACCTGAGTTGTCACAAAAAGCCACTTAAATGTTTTTATTTAAAAAAATTGCCTTTTTTAAATTTAATTTTAATTCTCAGGCTGTCATATGCCAAAATGTTATGTGGTACAGCTCAACCTCAACCTCACAGTAATTTGTTGTGTTATTACATAAATATCTTAATCCTTAATATCTTGGTTTTACAATGAAATGTTAATGTAATATTTTACTGTGAAAACTTTGTGTTAAATTTAATAACAAACAGCTTAACACATTTTGAGTTTTGAAAGCGCAACTGAATAACTGTAAATTACTTTTATGAAAATATAAAGTAGTACATAGAAACATACTGCACATCAGCTCAGAGAGGAATGACTTTAAAATACTGTCATTTTTTCCCATTTGGCTCTCCGCCGCTGCCCTGTGATTGCCATAGTTATGGCCTGAAGGTGGACATCTGGGCGGCCGGGGTGATCACCTACATCCTGCTGTGTGGCTTCCCTCCTTTCCGCAGGTACTGTCCACACTCAAACCTACTCTGACCGACACTGATGGGTCATTCAGCTCCATCACTGTTGTAACACCACAGACACTGTAGCTTCCAACAATGGGCATGGGATACCATTAATAAAGGTCTTTACATACTGTTGCTGTTGTCCTTCGAAGTCTTTAGATATGATTGTTGTTTATAATGTGATTTAAGTGCTACTACTTAATCACATGCAGTGGGGTCCAAACATCTGAGACCACAATGTTTCTTTTTTCCATTTAAAACTGGAAATAAATAACACAGTTTTCAAATTTTAAAAATTAATTCTTTATTTTTTTAATTCCTTTAATTTGATTATTATGCCCATTAATTAAAACAAAGAAAGTCAGGACGATTGTTTCTATTTCTAGGTCACTATTTAAATTTGAACAACTTTGTGACTTTGACCAAATACAAAAAGGACAGTCTCATCTCTTCCATTGAAGCTGGTGTTCTAATGGCTCTCAGGTGGATTTGATCTAATCATCAGAGGCTTGTATGCAAACTTGTGGCATCCATGCCAGCATCCTGTCCTGTTAAAGCAAAAGGGGGACATACCTCCGAAATTCAGAAATTCATGTAAATATTTCCAAGATCCTACATTTCACTCAAATTGTTATACTGACTGCATTATTTGTAATGAAAAAAATTCGTATTTTTAGAAAGGAATTCTGAAAAAACATCAGTGATCTCAGATTTGTTTCAGTTATGTAATTAAATAAACCAAATTACATTTACTATCATGGTTTCCTTGTTGTGGCTCTGCCCTCTTCAGCCTCCTCTTATGTCTTCAGCCTAGTCTGAGGGTGGGCAGAGCTAATTTGAGTGAAATATACTTTGCAACTACCCAGGCGACATGAGTGAAATCACACATTCTGTGGGTTGCTGCTATATTGCTGTGCTAAATCATAAAAGTCACCTGGGAAAATAACCTAGGAAAAATATGTTGTGAGAGGGTGATGCCCACTTTTGCCATCCCCCCCATGCCTTGTCTTTGTATAAGTAGCCTTCATACTTCTCTGCCTTTTCATCTGCTCTTGCTGTGTTTGGTTCGCATTTTCTTTGTTCCTTGCCATATGTTACATGACCCCTTTAATACTCGTGCTTACATCCGTGCCTGGTTTGTGACATTAACATTTGATTTACATTCTTATTGACAGATTTGAGTCAAAAAAACATAGAAGCTTAAAGTATTGGTTTTGTTTTGGCAAAGCAAGACTGTTTACACAACACTAACTTATTATCAAATTCAAAATGTCTCCTTTTCTACTTACAAACAAAATGTGGAACAGATAGAAAGTTTTGAATCTGCATTTTCTCCTCTTGTCTTAGTGAGCTGTGAGATAGCTATAACTTCTAAGCTTTAAGCCATTAGTTGACTTGACTGTCCAGTAGTTACTGTGGCGCTGATATTTTTTCCTTTGGCTTATAGATCTGTAATATTTTCCTGTATTTATGATGAATAATGTGTGTTACAGTGAGAATAACCAGCAGGAGGACCTGTTTGATCAGATACTGCAGGGCCATCTGGAGTTCCCCTCTCCTTACTGGGATAACATCACACACTCTGCTAAGGTGTGTGCCTTCTCTCTCTTTCTCTCTCTCTCAGTTTGTCACTTTTTATACGCTTCACACACACACACACACACACACACACACACACACACACACACACACACACACAGAAAAAGTAGCTAAAGTGATTGACAAATTTGTGTTGATGCATTTTATTCATATGGAAATTATGTACACACTTTAAATTCAATACATCACTTTTATTGGTGCCTACATACACACACACACACACATACACCCACTCCTTCTCTCAGTCTCATTCCTCATCCTACATTCTCTTTCCTCCGCAGCACTGTTTGAATCCACCCCCTCTAATGCTAATGTGCTAATGCTCAGCCTACAAACTTCAGCTTCTATTTCTGTGTGTGTTTGAGTTGGAACGGAAGAAATCACTGTGGAACATGATCACTTCTTTATATGCGTAGGCACATGGGAAATATTACAAAGCTCAGTTCCAAAAATGTTGTGACAGCATGTGAAATGCTAAAAACAGTTATTAGTCATTTCTGTTTGACCTTAAATTGAAAACAGCACAAAAACACAGTATTTGATGTTTTACCTTCTTATTTGTTTGATTGTTTGGTTTTTTTTTTTGTAAATAAATGCTAAATTTGGTGCCTGTAACACATCCCAAAACAAGTTGGGACAGTGGCATGTTCACCACTGTGTTATATCAGCTGTCCTTTTAACAACACTTAATAATGGTTTGGGGACTGAAGACACTAAAGCTACGTTCACATTACGAGCCTCACTGCTCGTAATTTTTTGCTCAAATCCGATCTCTCTAGCACGATGGTTCGCACTCATTTAGGTAAGTGATTAAAATCTGTCACTAATGTGAACAAACCGGCATCCTAAATTGACCCGCATGGCACATCCTACTCAGTAACGTCGCATGAATGAATCACGTGCGTCGTGTGCATCATCAGCAAGGAGACTAATGAGCAGAACGAGCTTTCGCAGCAAAGATAATTAACTCTGATCAGCTCTCAGCTGCTCATTATTAGAGCGAGATGAAGGCGAAAAAGGTGAGATGTGTTGTGTTTCCACCGTTTACGACCTCTAACTTCTGTTCAGCGCTGCTGCCATGGTAACGCCGAATGATGGCGCATGCGCAGTGAAAAAAAAGCAAATTAAAACCAATCTAAGTGTTCATGAATCAGATACATATCTGATCTAGGGCCACATATGAAAGTGGTTCAGGTCGTATTTAAAAAGATCAGATTTGCGTGTCCACGCTGCTCTAAAAACATCAGATCTGAGTCACATTAGGGCAAAAAATTGGATTTGTGCCACTTCGTGCTGGTAATTTGAACGTAGTGACGGAGATTTTGAATAAATATTCCCTTAATCAGTAATCAAATAGATTAGATATTGTAATCAATAACCAAATAGGAAGTATTGCCTAACAGAGAATACTAATTCTCTCACAAAGGGTCGGCCTTAGATTGTCTGCATAGGAGATTCTAGACACTGGAAAGCAGCTGGGTTCACAGAGAGGCCTGTGTGTACCTACTGACCCAGTGAAGAGAGGGGCAAACTGACCTTGAAAGGTAGAGCAGGCTGGTAAAAACCTGCTGAAGCCAGTTTTAAGTAGTGAGCTCATCATGCGATGAGCAAATTGATGGACGAAGAGATGCACCTATTAGAGAATGAGCTAATATAAATATTTGACAGGGAAGGCGGGAGGATATCACATTACCCCAGATAAATGGTATATAAACTGTTGTTTGGAACACTATATTTGCGCAGTTGGGTCTCTCGAGACACTGTGCCACCTGATGCTGAAATAAAGAAGAAGGCTTTTTCTCCCTTCCACAAGAACTCAGCA
>JAILXH010007348.1:0-18317 GCA_023558415.1 Piaractus mesopotamicus | reverse complement strand
ATTTTTGACTGAACTTTATTTTATTTTGCGTTTATGATGAGAACAAGCAATCAGATTTATTAGAGAACTGAAACATGGTTATAGAACAGATTAGTTTAATTATCCATATGTTGGGGCTCTGAGCGAGCGGAAATCGTACTTAGTCCCGACAGTAGCCTATTTTGAAAACTGACTTTTTTGTTATTCCTCTGTAATTACAAGTACGTTGTGCAGCTAAAGACAGGGTCTTCATTGTTGTATTTTGCGCTTCATTATGCACCACACTTTTTTCAACAGGAGACAGTTCTGTGCTGCAAGCAGGCCAGTCTAGCACCTGCACAGTCATGCTATTGTAATACATGCAGAATGTGGCTTAGCGTTGTCCTATTTTAATAAACATGAACTTCCCTGAAAAAGACGTCATCTAGAAGGCAGCATATGTTGCTCCAAAGATATACAGGTTATTCATGCCATGAGCACTAATACATCCCCATACCACGACAGAACCAGGCTTTTGAACTTTACACTGGTAATAATCTGGATGGTCTTCTTCTTCTTTGGCCCAGAATACACAACATCTGCTGTTTCCAAAAAATATGAAAGTTTGACTTGTCAGTACACAACACACATTTCCTTTGTGCATCAGTCCATTTCCGATGAGCTCGGGCCTAGAAGTCAGCAGCTTTTCTGGACATTGTTGACATATAGCTTTGTATTCCTGAGCCCATGTATTCACCACAGAAGCATGCTGGTTTTTAATGCAGTGCCATCTGAGGTATCAAAGGTCACAGCTATTCGGTTGTAGTTTTCAGCCTTGCCCTTCATGCACAGAGACTTCTACAGATCCCCTGAGTCTTTTGAAGAGATTATACACTATAGAGGGAAACATACCCCAAATCCTTTCAGTCACTCATTGAGGAACGCTGTTCACAAACTTGTGAATTTAAAAGCTGATAAATTTTTAGCAAACACATCCTTGCTCATACATGACTAAGCCTTTCTTGGATGCTCCCTTTATACACAAGCATAATTGCATCACCTGTTAAAGATATTTTTGAACATTTCACAATGTTCCTAGTCTTATAGTTTTATAGTGTCCCTGTTCCATCTTTTTTAGAATGTTTTCTTCGTTTTTTTTGGCTTTTCTTACACTGGTCTGAAAACTGGTTGTTTTTGGAATTGAGGTTTTTAGACTTATATGTGGGTATGTGTAGGTGTGTGTGTGTGCCTGAGTAAATGATGATGTGTGTAAGCAGGGCAGTTCGTGCCTTAAATTAGCCTGCTGTATTACAGTGACACCAAAGCACACAGCACAAGGTCACCCAGCTAATTACGCAGCTGCTCTTTTCCTCTTTTTGCAGCAGCAAAGAGGGAAGTGATAGATAAGATTTCGAAGGATGCTCACATGCATAGTCTTTAATTAAAGCTAATCAAATGAACTGATTTCGGATGGAGCATTAAACTGTTTATTGTGAAGCTCCAATAGAGTAATTTCATCTTTCTCTCACTAATGTCTGTAGGGCTTCTATCCAGTGAAGGCTCAGCATGGTTTATTTCCAACATTCATCATGTTAGAGACAGTTAGCACCAGGGCTGTCTGCTCTAAGCCAGTAAGATGACTAATCAGTCATAGCGTTATAGTTACAGTACAGTGTGAACATGGTGTTCCATTTAAACAAGTTCCATAAAAATCTATAAAGATTCTATAGATCAGTGCTTTGGGGGTGGGGCTGATTAGTTGGCTTTTAGTTGAAAATAAGGCTTTTTGATCAAATATGAAAATCCTTTCTCGGGAACAGCCAGGCTTAGCAAGTCACAGGGCCAGACGTGACCTCATAATGACAATACACATCTGGGGACAGCTTGTTACAGCTTGCTAGATTGCACCAAAATCCACCGTGAACAAGGATACGTCCCAACTAAAACTCACCCCAAAATTCCTCTAATCTGTCCTCTTTAAACATCTGAAGGACAATCAGTAACACAAGCAAAGCAAGCTAGCCAGCGAAATGCTATCATGAGGTAATGAAACTGTTTTTCCTTTGCAAGAGGTTATGTCTATTTTTATTGCATGTAATGTGTTCTCCACACACTCGATGCACATTTACGTGGTTAATTGGAGTCTTTTGGGAGAGACTTTTCAGCCCTGCTAACTTATGATACAGCTATGTGCTAACAGCAGACTTGCTGTTCGTCGGACAATGCAGCCGAGTGCACCGCGTGTACTTTGAGCTCTACCTTTGTGAAGAGTTAGATTGGTTTAGAAATTTCTCGCTCAGTTTGTTCCCACCCTAACATTTCTATGTTTTCACCCACATTTAGTGCAAAATTTCTCATGATTGTCTGCAGACGTTTTCATCCCTGCTAAAAAAAAAAACTTAGACCAGCATGGACTGGTCCAGTGCCGGTCTGGTGCTGGTTTAGCTGGTGTTCATGCTGGTTGACCAGCATACCAGCATCCAAAACACAACACGTGCTTGTTTTGGT
The DNA here is from genome assembly GCA_023558415.1 of Piaractus mesopotamicus. NCBI lineage: Eukaryota > Metazoa > Chordata > Actinopteri > Characiformes > Serrasalmidae > Piaractus > Piaractus mesopotamicus. Next base: position 15,851 of record JAILXH010007348.1, on the reverse strand, counting down.
GGTGATCAGCATACCACCCTCCAGAATACAACATATGCTGGTCATGCTGGTCACCAGGTTTTTCTACCATGGATTCTTATTAGATTAAGCGCATAGCCCCACCAGAATTATCTTGTACAGTTACATGCAAAAGTTTGAACACTCTTGGTCAAACAACGTGATTTATTGATATTCTAAGTGAAAATAACTGCAGGGATCATTGTAAATATGGCATTTTATGCACATTTTAGTTTCTGATTATTTGCTGAGTTTAACATACTGGAAAAAAATGGGAAAAAAGAAAAAATACTGGACTAATGCTCATAAAATGTGCCTTAAGCCAGATTTCATGTTTTTTTTCAATTAGCAAAATTTAGCAAATAAACAGTAATTGTGCATTAAAATGACCAGGGGTGCCCAAACTGTATTCCTGCTCAGAGAAAAAGAAAGGTAACTTACATCTTTTTCTTTTTTGGCTGAGACATTTTTATATAAATAGAAGATTGTCTGAATTTCAAGCGTTACACAGTTGCTGTGTCATGAATGGTTAACTCACTCATTCGCTATTTAAAAAAACTGACTTTAAGAGCGGCCATTAATTGTGGAATTCATAACAGTTAAGCATTCTAAATACCAACCTCGACACATGATCTGTTTTGCAGGAGCTGATTGGCCGGATGCTCCAAGTGAATGTTGAGGCCAGATACACAGCAGAAGATGTACTGTGTCATCCCTGGGTCACGGTGAGCATGTGTGTTCTCATTTATTAGCGAAAACATAATTATTTTACTGTTTCAGTGAACAATATACAGATTAATTCTACGTAAATTCACCATTGCAGTGAAATCTTCTCTAAATGTCAAAAACTGTTCATTAAACGTTTCGTGTGAAGTTGTTTTTTTTTGTTTTTTTTTGCTGATAATATTTAAACCTTCTGTAAATGTGCATCAGGAGGACGCTGCTATGGAAAACAACATGAAGATGGAGGTGACGGGGAAACTGAAGAAGCACTTTACCTCTGCTCAGAAGCAGGGCAACACCTCAGCTGGAGTGTCTGTTATAATGGTAAGATCATACACCCACACACACTTGTGCTGGTATTGATCTGCATAATCGAAGGACCTGACTATATCCAACGGCAGAATGTGGTGGTCGTTTGCATCTACTGCTAAGTCTGAGGAGGACTCTGAAGCCCAGTTCACACTTATCTGACACACTTATCTGATTTGAAGTTAATAAAACCCAGTGATCACATTCAAGCAATGATTGTAGCAATATTTCCCAGCAGTGTTTCTGAAACAAACCTGGGGGAGCACCATCAGGGAGGCGAGGGAGTTTACATGAATATGTGGATATCCAAACTCATCATAACATTTATTTACTTATTATGTGAATAAACTGTGACAAGTTTACAGGTTTTTCATTGTTAGAAGCACCTCATGTAGCTTCTTGATTAAGTGAAGTTTAAGATCATATAAATTACAACAGAAAAAAAATTGATGCTTTGCATTGTTAGTTATTGAAAATACAAAATATTTTCTTTTCGGAATTTGTTAAAATGTGACAAATTTGAAATTGGATATTGTTAAAATAGAACAGAATATCCTTGGGTTGCCATTAATGTACTATAGAGGAGGGGGAGGGGCACCCAAGCATAGCTTGTATGTAGAAAACACTGGTGACATTTTTTCAGGGTTTTTTTTTTTTCATTTGAATCAATATCTCTAATCAAACTGGCTTAATAAGGATAACAGTGAGAAATATCTCTCTGCTTGCCTAGTCGATCAACTTAAAAACTTGTTCACTGGGTGATGGGGCAGTTCTGTCAACATGCCAATTTGCCATTTCAATTCTAAGAGTGTGTATATTCAAATTCTCACTTTCATTTACATGTCATTTACATATTAGTTTCATAGTATTTACTGAATAATACATATTACAATTAGAAACTGAAGATTAAACCTGCAGTTTGAAGAGTTTATCTTTATCAGCAACAGAAGGTGGAAGACACATATATTTACACTGTGCCCTCAAATTTTCATCGACTTTCGCCCTCGGACTCCATACACACAAAAATCCAAATTTCTTTGACAAATGATACGTTAAAGTACAGAGCAAAGGTCAAAGCCCTCCTTCTTTTATTTAATGTCCAGTCAAAACGTGAGTTGCAAAACAAGTTATTTGTTTATAAGGAGATATTTATGAAGAAATTAAATAGAAAATAGTCCACTGACATAAGGAAGAGGAAAGTCAAAGGAAGATAAGTTAGACAAAAAACAAAACAAAAAAAGGCTGTAAAACTGCTCTTCAAAGAACGATTCAAATAAATAGGGAAAATGCAACTCCTAACAACCACTTTCAAGATCTGGTAGACCACCAAAACTGTCAACATATGGATAAACAGTGGATAAAACATACAACTCCACTCTTGTTTCAGGTACGAAAAGATCCACAAGTGTTTCTGTCCATCCTTTGACTGTGAGACCACTCAACACTGTGGGTCTGAAAGGAAGTGTAGTTGCCAAGAAGCCCTTACTGAGAAAAGGAAACAGACAAAACAAGAAAGAAAATTTGCGCATTAAACAAGAATCTGCTGGTGTTCTTAGAAAAATGGACTGACAATCCCAGAGTCCAACGCCTTACCATCATTGCATGTATTTGAGATTACTTGGAGCTTGAGAAGCAGAAAACGTAACCAACTTCTAAGACTGAACTTTGTGTGGAAAAATATCCCTGCAGTTTTTTTTTGGAAAACTGAAAGCAAGTCTCCTAAAAAGAATGGATGCTGTAACAAAGGAAAAGAGTGAACACAGTAATGCTGAGAAAATGTCAAGTTATGCTTAACTGTTGAACCTTTTTTTTTCCTGCCTCTGAAAAATTAATAAATGAAAGTACTGAATGGAACTTTGACTGGAAACACAAATGAAGAGTAGTCTCTGACTTTTGAACAGTACTGTATGATAAAGAGAAACTAACATTCTAAAACTGGGGCCTAAAACTGAACTTTATAAATCTCTGGGATTCAGCCTTAAAAACGAGAGTCCACAGTGATCAAACTGCTTATTGGAGCATTCTAAGGCTGTCTCATCTCGTCTTGTCAGATGAATGCAAACTGGGCTTAACAATACATATTCTAACTGTGCAAAGTGAAGTCTGAGATCAAATATAGTACAGAAATCCCGAAGACGTTGCCGCCTCCAGACGAACGCTGGCTGTATAAAAATCAAGTAAATTATGTAAGTGCTACATGCCCAAAGAGCTTTAGAGCTTTACAGATTACTGTATTATAAATCAGTACTGGACAGCGTCTTGTCGAGCGCTGCTTTTTTTGTCAATAGCTGTCGATGTAGAAATATGGTCTTTTCGACTGAGTGATAATCCTCCCCATGTCGGTATGGTCTCACTGTTCTGTCTCTAAGGGTGTGATTGGGGGTGAAGCATTTCAGTCATTTCCTTTCCTGTGTATCCTCATAAATATCCGTCCTCAAGCATTCATAACCTCACTTCCTGCCCCTGTTCAACTGTACAGGACGTCCGTTTTCTCTCATGCTCACGGCACAGTCACACACTCCTCACACTCACATGCAGTCTGTGCTGGCACCACCAACACCACCATCATAGCATCGACTCACAGACCTTTCTTCCAGACTGTATAGTGATCAGAACAAGTTAACTCTTAAGGACAAAATAGAGCTACAATTTTTACTGAAAAGTCACTTCAGCTAATGAATTAACCCTTAGAAGTCTCCGTTGTTGCTGATGGTAACTAAAGCCTGTTGTAATTATCCAGGTTTCCACTTATTTCAAATGAAGAACAAAAATGTTCAATGTTGAGCAGCTTCTCCGTGCTGTTTTCTTTGAATTTAACAGGTTGACATCATGTCATCTGTAAAAAAAAAATAAAAAAAAATAATAATAATAATATTAAAATCATTTAATATTTCAGAAAAACTGTCTTGTTCTGTAATTTCAGTAGTTCAACTAGTTATTCTGATGTACAGTATTTTACCATAATGATAGCAGTAATGTGTATAAAATTAAGGTGATAATTTTATTTTGTGAATTTACATTTTATTTCTGTAAATGAACAACAGCAGTGTTAAAATATTGTACATGTATGGTTTATTTACCCCTCAGTACATGTCCATTAATCAGCTTTGAGCACTTTTATCCAATCTACTTACGTCTAATGCCACAGCTATATGCAAAAGTTTGTGTGCCCCTGGTTAATTTACAATTTTATTTAAGTGAACATAAGTTCTCATCCTCTACAGAGAACATGCTTCTGCAAATTTTAATGGACAATTACTGTTTATTTGCCAAATTTAACATATTGGGGAAAATATGACCCATGCAAAAGTTAAAGTACATTTTATATTGATGTTGTATTTTTTCCAACAGGTTAAACTCAGCAAAGAAATAGATATTGGGTGCTAACATTTGCAGAAAAATACCATATTGTTCCCTGTTGAAGATGTGTTAACTTATTTTCACTTAGAAAATCAACAAAACATGTCATTTGACCGGGGGCACCCAAACTTTTGCTTTCAACTATTTGTCTTTTTCTAAGATGAAGGATTCTTTCATTAGTCCAGCGGCATCTGCTCCCCTCTGTCATGTTTTGTAGCCACAGCCAGGCAACAATGGAAACGTGTTAGCACTCATATCAAGTCATATGACATTATTCTCACTATCTGAAATGAAGGCGCTGCACAGGTACAGTTTTGTCCTGCAAGGTGCAATGAACAGATGTACAACAGTGGTCCCACATCTACAATGGCGGACCTCAGATTAGTTGTACAGGTACACTACATTCACTTTGCCCGGGGAAAGGGGATATTTGTACCGTTTCATCCTTTTTAAGGAAAAAGCCTGGAGTCAAGACAGAAGAAGTGCAACAGAATATGTTAGAATTATATTCCCTGATTAAAGGTACTAAAGACATACCTTGAAGGCTAGCACCCTAGTGTTACCCAAAATAGTACAGTTTAGTAACTTTTTTCCTGAGAGTGTAAATTATTTACTCAGTAAATTCACTTCCATCGTAATTTATCATATTTCTTTTAATTCGCAACAATATTAAACAAGCTTTTATGTGAATTTTATCAACTATAACCAGTATTTGTTGTTTCCATCAGGGCGTTTTGCACTATTGCATAAATTGTATTTATTTATTTTGCTTTTTAATAAAACTTAATTAAAATGAAAGGCAATGAAAAATAACTGTTAAATAATTATTTCATAGCTTCATTGCATCAAAATGCTGATCCTGCCCAATCTGGCAACCCTGACCTGGCTCTGAACAGCTAGATGATTCTATTTTTTGAATATTATTGAATATGTTGCAGCGCTTTGTGGAACTGTGGATTCTAGACTTAAAGGGGAGATTATTTCTTATGATTCATTACAAATCTGATTAAACGTTTTGCTTGTTTTGCTTTTCTAACATTATTTGACAGAAGTGCAAACTTAATCCTGGTTGTACAGAATATAAATTGACTGTAAATGAGACATAACTATGTAATTATGTTCAAATAATTATGTAATCAGAACATATAGGCAGAGCTACAGGAACTATAGACTTCTAAGGGTTAAACATCACTATTTTTCCATATTGAAGTGATATGATCCTCCCATAGCACATCTGTAACTACAGTCCAGTAATGCTTGTCTACAAGTGGAGGAGATTTGTTCTAACACCAAAAATGGACCACTCAGTCCAGCTTACAAAGGCCTATAACACTTCTGTAAGACCTGTAAGCCCTGGCTTTTTCTTCAGAGAAGTAAAGATGGTATGAATGGAGAGGAATCTCTGGGGCACTGCCGGACTTTTACTGACCTCAATCTCATTTGACAGTTTGAGCTATAAGGCCAGAGCAGTATCTGCAGCCCTTTCCTACACCCCTCCCCCTCCGTCCCAGGACCAGGAGAAGCCCCCTGCTGGATTCTGGGTATTTTATTCCAAATCTACACCTCCTTCTGCAAATCTCTTTACTAAAAGCTTGTGTGGCCTGACTGAAGTATGAAACCTCTGGGCTTTACGCTGTTGCAGTGCTCTCTTCCTGACCTCACAGATTACGAGGCCTAGCCAAGATTTCTTTCAGGGCAGGGCTGACCGCATCTAGTCCTGAAGGCACCGCCTGCACCAGAGCAGGAATTAGAAATGGTTAACAGACACAAAAAGTGGAACAAAAAAAGAGAACAAAAACTGCAAACAAACAAGATTTTTTTTTTTCACAGAATACGACCAAAATAGGGGAAAAACACAAGTTTCAAAGTGAAAACTTTATATCAAAATGCAGTGAACTGGTTAATAACTATTATTTCATTCTGGTTGAGATTTTATAGATTATGTGCAACATTGACTAATTTGGTGTTACTGTTGTTTTAAGTAGCCTAAAGTTTGCACAATATGCTATTCTAACATTGTCATCATTGTTACTTTTTATACAATAATGACTGCAATAATGACTACAATAATGAATATGGTGTGAATTTAAATATGATATATTTAACATTAGAAGGTATTTTTAAGATTAGTTTTCAGTATTTTAGGAACTTATCGATTGATTAATAATATGCTGTAATGATATATTTCCAAACTTTTTTGACCACTTATCTGCTTTGAGACTTGATCACTGCTTTTGAAATATGAGGCATTCTGGATGTTAATTTGATTAGAGATGCTTTCTTGATCATTAAATCCTGTATCCTTCCTTTTTTTCTTCCATATTTTTTTCCCTGAGGTTCACTTATAACATTAATTTGAGTTAATTGTACATTTTAAAAAAATTTGACAGTGTTGTATGTCCTACATTGAACTACATCAACTTCAAAAAATTGAGTAAAACTCTCAATAATATAGGTCCTTTAATGAATCTTCTACACCTATATTCATCATTCTGGATACATCTTAAACTTTCTTTATTTTTATTTACAGCTATGAGTGTGCTACTGATTATGTGTGAAATTGAACAGGACTAGCGTTGTATATGCATATCTGCAACCAAATTGGTTTTATTTTCTTGAAAACAGTGATTCCAAACATTAAAAAGGGAGCGAATATCAAAACAATTTCATTCTTTTTTTGCCTTCTAACCAGTTATCAGCTGGAGAAGAGGTAGAACACTGGAGTAGGCACCAGAAAAAAAACAAAACAAAACAAAAAAACCTTAATAAAAATGTTCTATGAAAATGAACCTGGATGCAATAAGAAGGTTAACCAGTTAAAAGTTTTCACTGCTTTGTTCCTGTTTTCAGTTCTGTGAAAAACATTGTTCATTTTCAGTTTTTATTTTCATGCCCTGTTCTGTTTCTAATCCCTGCACCAGACTGTTTAGTGTTATTCCTGCTCTAACACAACGATTCATGATGGTTTTGGTAGTTCTGTAATGAGCTGGATCAGTTATATTTGAGCAGGAATAGCACTGCAGTGTGTAGTGCTGTGATTCCAAAGGACTCGAGCTGGACACCTCGCTTACAGGGTCTGTTTTAAACCTCATCTTCATCTCATCTCACCCTCCATGCATCCATGTGTCCTCTTCAAATTGCCCAAAGCTGCCGAAGCCTTTGTCGTATCGCCTGTGCTGCAGTGTCATTTCTTTCAGGCTAGTGCACTGCGGTTTGTTCTGGCATGCAAAGTTACTCACTGCTTGAAGTATTAACCCTGCAGTCTGTTTGCCTGTCTCTGTCACACAGTCTGAGTCCAGTGATTTCACAGCAACAGTGGTTCCAGGGCACAGTGAATTAAAACTGTAGGATTTTCAATGTAGCAGATCAAAAAAGACATTCTTGGTGTCTGAAGTTTGCTTCTTTAGTTCAGTACTGAAGCTATGAGGCTAATGTAGCTAAGCAGTTATGGAAACATGCGGCTATGATGCAACACCAATTAGCACTGTGTAAAATGCATGCCTAAATCTATACAAATTGGAATCAAACCAACTCAGATTGTTACACAGCTTCAAACAGACTTGCTCTGACACTTTATGACATACTTTTTATGCTTTGCACACAGTGGATGGAAAAACACTTTATTACGTGAGCTGTGCTTTAGACCCCTTAACTGAGGGGATGAATCTGATAATGCCTTGTATGAAAAGTGCATTGAAAGAGTTTTTAAAAAGAACTAAGTCAAAACTTGGTGTAGGACATGTCTTCTGAGTATCTAAGTGAATTATCTATGATACCACTTTACAATAACTCTTATAAAGGCTTATGAGTGGTTTTAGTTTAGTTTAGTCAAATTAGTTTATTAATGGTTACTAATTAGTCGATAAGCACCTTTTTAAATTATTAATAAGCATTTTTAACACATAAATAAAAATGATGATAGTGATGTTGCTTGCTTAATAGTTAATCCACATTTATTTACACAGTTAAAGCTCAGATGTTGCTGGCTACTGATCTTACCTTTGTCTTCTTCATCAGTCAGCATTAAACCTGTCAGCTTCATTGGATGTTCAGGTGCATCAGATATAACAGCTCAATTTTGCCCCTTTTATAAATGTGTTTATGAGGCACGTTTGACTTTTAAATTATTACTACGGGCTTTACAGGGTGGCTAACAGCAGCACATGCAATTTTTTCAAATACTTAGTATTTCTGGTTCTAGTTTTACTTCTTTTTCAGTTTTAACAAAAAAAAAAAACCAAACTTATAAAGTGCAGCTTTAACAGCTTAGCATTGAGGCAATACAGTGAACACAATGCTAATTGGTGGTATAAGCTTCTGTTACTTATTAGCTGCGTTAGCTTTGTAACTCCAGGGCAAAACTAAAGAAGCACTGAAGAAGAACTTCAGACTTCAAACTTGGCTGATCAGCTTGGGGAAAATTGTGAACATTTGTACTCTTTTTAATTGCAGACCCTTGTGATCTTAGACTTGTTTAAAACCCTACAGGGGAATCATAATGGGGGAAAGAAAAGCTCTGCTGCCATCTTGTGGTCAAACATGAAATAACAGCAAAATGTCTGCCTTCGAAGGCTGTGTGACAGAGAGATGCTGATGAAGTGGAAAAATTGCCTTGGATTCAATGTTTTCTATTTGGCTTAAAGGAAATATAGAAAACATCTGTTAAAAATGACAATGCCTACTCATCCTTCACTGTCTGCCAAAGTGGCAGTTACTGAGGAGGATCTGATCATATGTTATAAAGCAGTTATACTCATTTTTAAATCTTGAGATATTCTGTAGTTTATTCTATAGTTAGTACCAATTTCCTATAGCTAAACGCTGCTTCTGACCATAGATCTGTGTGTAATTTTTTGGTGACACTTTTGTTGAAGGACTCCAATTTAATCCAATTCAGTTCATAAAACTCGTCCTCCAGCTAAAGTGTTATGGGTTACTAGAAATGTGTGTGTGCTCTATACGTTGTTGCCTAGTGTGTGTTCTGTGAGTAAGACTAGTCTCTGTCCCTCTGCTTCTGCACCCCTCCCTCGGCATTGCTATCCTCTGCGTAGCTCCAAGGCAATGGTATGTACTAACACTAACTGCTATGCTTCTTACTTGCTGCGTCTGTCTTTTCCATGTTAGACACACCCACTAATACTGAGGGGAAGTGATCAAAACACCAATGATTATTCATAAAGATGGGCAGTTACACAGTGAAACAATGAGAATGGTAAAGCTTTATCATAAGCTCACCTTATAAGGTATTAATAGGCCATTATTAGATGATGTGTCAACCATTTATTAATGTTTAAAATGTGGTTGCAAACCATCTGTACACTATTGGTAAAGAATTAACCCAACCAAACAGGTTTATAAATGAAGAGTAAATTATAAAATATTTATTACAGAATTAATAAACATCTTTAACCCCTTAAAAGGCAAGAAGTCATTACTAAGAAAACAATTAGGCAAAAAAGAAGAAAATTTACAAATTAAACAAAGAAGCTGCTGATATTCTCAGAACAGTGAACTGACCACCCCAGAGTCCAGAGCTCAACTGAATCACTGAATGTGTTTGGGATTACTTGGATTGTGAGAAAATTAATCCTTTATATTTGGGTTATTCTTTGTAAATAGTGTAGAAATGTTTGTAATCAGGTTTTATCATTCCATGGTTAACACATCATGTCATAATGCCGTAATAATGCTTTATAAGGTGAGGGTGTTATGAAGCATTACCCCAGTGGCAATAAACATCATTAGTCTGTTTCAGAAATCGGTCTGTCAGGGATTTCATTGGTGTTTTCTCTTTCTCCATAGTAATAATAACCTGTGTTCTGTTCAGCTCCTACTGTTAAAATACTTAGTCCTACAATATTTTTAATATTTACCCTTGTTGTTTGGAATGAACGACACTGTTTTTGCTGTGCAGGCAAAGAATAAAACACATACTAAACAGTAGACATAATATCAACACTATTGAATCTTTTAAGCTTGAAGCTTTAAACTGTCCCTATCTTTACACTTTCACATCATAACAGGTTTCTCTGTTTTTCTCTGTCTTTTCCAATTTGAGATTTCTTTTCCCTTTTTCTTTGTGTGTGTGTGTGTGTGTGTGTATGTATATATATATATATAGATATATAGATATATATATGTATACTAGGTTTGGGCGATTTAACTATATTATATTATTATATTGTCGTCACATCAACAATTCTAACAATGGTATTTTTACGCTGAGATGGTAATTGCTGCTTAATCACACATGCACATTTAATGGTGCAATAAAAGCCATCCCTGAGTCAGATTGAGATTCATCCAACTATTAATGAAGTGTCATGAGAAGCGCCGAGTACAGACATGAAAGATTACAGTGGACTAAGTGGTTGGTTCTTTCAACGATATTTAGAGAGGAATTGCATCTATTTAAAAAAAATCTGCATAATTTTCTCATTGAGATGTAAACAGAATCATTCAGAGTGGTCCAATAGTGGAAAATGCGGGGGAAAAACATCTTTTCTTTGGGGACTATTTTGCATGTACATCTCTGCCATGGATGTGTTTTTAAAAATAAATTTAGACCAAAGCTCATCTCAAAATTATGGTACAACAATGTCTCAGGCAGCAGGCAATGTATTCATAACCATATCATGTAATAAATTTCGGTGATAGAGGTGACTCTACAGACGTCTGGTTCCTATCACCACCTTTGCGAACAATTCTGACTTAGAACTCCAGATTTCACATGAAACCACTCTGATTGACTTAACAACACGATTATGCAGACATTTTTAAAGTTTGGTGGAATTCTCCTTAAAGTTCAACACATCTGACCGTCAAAGAGCGCTGCAGGAATGCAAAAGCCAAATTATAATGCAAATTAGGCTTATAGACTAGCAACTATTTTTTATGAGCATCTTTTTTTTGGAATGTGAATGATAATATCATCTAGTGGTATTTTATTTTAAAAAGAAAACAGAAGTCCTTCATGATATACAAAAAGCCCAAAGACATAGCGGCAGTTATCTTAAAGTTTAACAGAACCCATTAGAAATGCCAGAAATGCAATAAAATACCAGGTGCAGATGTTTTTATCTATACAACCTTAATCAGTGCAAACCATCATCATTTGATGTTTTTTCCTGGGACTTTTGTCTTTTTGCTGTTTCTTTTTTCAGTAGTCCTACCTACAAATACACTTTTTTGAACAATTTAATGGCACATTAAGTTTTCTTTTTTTTTATCAGCTTATAATGTAAAAGAAGTACTTTAACCAGAAAAAAAAATCGCCCAACCCTACTGTATATATGCATGCACATGTATGCACACTGAGCTGACCTCTCTGTCTTTGTTCCTGTAGAACACAGCTCTAGATAAGGAAAAGCTCCATCTGTCCCGCCGTGCTCAGGACAACAGCACCGCCCCGCCCACCAAAAGCTCTGCCCCGTCCCAGCCTGAAGGCGAAGGAGGGAGGAGACGGAGACGCTCGGGGAGGAGACGGCCCTCAGCCCTGTCCGACGACTCCAAAACCTCCAGAGCTACTCCTGTTCAGGCTGTCCCCACCCCCGAGTCCTCTGAAACAGCCGGCACACTCCCCTCCCCCTCCCCCGCCCCACCCATCACTCCTCAGTGCAGCGAAGATGCTGGCTGCGCCCAGGGCTTCCAGAGGGAGGAATAGCTCTGCTTAAACAACAGCAACACTGAGAGGAAGGAAGGAAAAACAACTGCACACGTTTCATCAATTTTGAATTTTGGCTCTGGAGCCATTGCTTTCTTGCAAATAAGTGTTCACTCCCAATCCTGGAGGGCCAGCAGCTCCAGCACACCTATTTATAAATAGAGATGGGCATGGTTGAGGGAATAACTCACCGTATTTTACTTTAATTGGGTACACAAATAAGATACATAGTTTGAGAAGGAAAAAAAAAAAATGAGATCTTGTATCTTATGAAACATGTAATTACTTAATATCGCTTGTTGTTTTCACTGATCGTACATCATAGAACCACAGACATATCTGTAAGCACTTTGGGTTATGAATATGTCATGTATCATTCTGTAGGCCAACTTGTAGTATCTTAAAATAACATTTCTTGCTAAAACCACAGTTTTAATATGTTAGCTGTTGTGTCATGTAGCATTCTATAGCACTGCATTGCATCCCTCAGCCTCATCAGTTTGACAGAATTCACGATTGTTTTCATTTTCATCACTGTTCTCTCACTACAATACCCAGCAGGCATTATGCATATCATACAACCATTTGGAATTCCTGCAGTGCCGATTGCTAGCATAGCCACTGACTTGGCTAATAAATACAACCAATCTAGCATTTGCGTACCTCTTTCTTTGTTTGTCGAACAAAATTGTAAAGAAAAAATTTATTTGATCTTTATTTTGCACAAGGTAGACTCCCAAGACAGGTTTTTTGTCCTTTCAGCCAGTAAAAAAGAATCCAAACGGAAGTAAGATATCTAGATAGCCAGGTAGCTAACTTTAGCCTTTAGCCTTTTACATTTTTTATTTTGGCCTTAGTGCCCCTTTAAATCATATACACCTAAAATACAAATACATCTCTAAATCATCCAAAACATTCAAATACATATCATCTCTTAAGCTAGCTGTGCTCAATAAATGATTTTTTTTCCATACTGAAGTAAAATATTTTCTTGTTTAGACATCAAAATACTATGACTACTGATATGCTATTATTACTATTACCATCTGCTTGAAAATGTGCATTTTCCCATCCTTTTCCATTAAGGGCTGAATAAAGGGTCATTTGAATTAGGTGTACCAGAGAAGGAAAAAACTCAGTGGCCCTGCAGGATTGTGAATAAACACCCTGGTCAAAAGTCTTTATATGCCTCCCCTTTTGTTTCCATTGTCTCCAGCTGTGCTTGGGCCCCTTATATCGCTGCTTCCAGGGGGAGAAGGAAGGGTGGGTTTTGTATGTCTAATTGATTGTATATATGTACATGTGTGCATTGAAGGATGTTCCTCTGCCTGTTTAGCGACCCTTTGTTAGAGTATTTTGTATTTGTATTATTTATTGTGGCTTGATTGGCATATGAGTGACTGTATTAGTCATGATCATGAATAGACAGTGTGTGTATGCGTGTGGACAGCTGCTGCTGGATTTGAAACGGACTAGTAGATGAACGTGAGTGTTTTTTAAAACCTATCAGCAAACTTGTCCTGTTGAAACTTGAAAGCGAGTTTTATTTTTTTCTGCCCGAGTGTAGTTTTGATGACCAGTTGATTGACTGACTCTTTTGACTCAGTGACCATGTACAATAGATTAATCGTTTGCCTTTGAATGGTGCGAAGGGCTGAATATGGATTTGTTAGGAGGTGGTGCCTCACCCTACTGAAACTTGCTGTAATTTTGCAGTAGATTAGTTGCAATACCTTTGTGTGACCTCACATGTAGGTATTGTTTAAGGCGAGTTCCACCAATCTTTCAAAATTTCAAAATAATTTAATTATTAAGAAGCAAAGTCAGTCAGAGAGCTTTTAATGTGAAATGCTTCTTTCTAGAGAAACATACCAAGACAGAATCATGTTTATTGCCACTAAAAGTAACCTCAAAGAACGCTTTTGTGTGAAATGTTTATGAATATGCTGCCTGATGCCTGAGACATTGTTTAACCGTAGTTTTACAGTAAGGCTCTAAGATAAAATTTCTGTTTTTTTTCTTTAAATACTTTCATGGCAAAGAGGTACATGGAAGCTATTGTAAGGCAAAATAGTCCCCAAGAAAATTTATTTTTTGTGGATTTACTATGATTTTCCAATTATTCACATATTAAAACTCAGAAGACATGTGAAGATTCATTCTGGATAGTAAATTAAATGGCAATATTTGCATTGTTGACATTGTGACCCCTGGTTTCTACCACCACTGTAAGTAAATCTGAGTTATTAAGTTTCTCTACAATGAACCATTTCACATCAAACCACTCTGAACAACTTTACATCTCAATGATTAATTATGCCAAAATTTTGAAAAATTGGTAGAATTTCTTTCTCATAGCCCTCTTTTTTTTTGCTAATATATTTAAAAAAGATGCAAACTCCTGTTAGGCTCATATGTTACTCTGAGTTGAGAATGTATGTTTCCGTTAGTAAGTTCTACAACATTGGTTTTCTGGATAAACGAACAAAACTGCTGCATGATTTATTACTAGTATTTGTTCATAAAGATATAAGAAACACACAATAACAAGCCTGTATTATGGTAACACTTGCATTTAGCACAGTGTCCTGTGTATTAGTTCAGCTGTTGTTAAAATACTTACGCACTGCAATACAGTTCCAGTTATTCATCTTTCAAAACACAACAATATAATCTCTTTGAATGATTTAGCATGTTCTCATTTTAGATTTCTGTGTCATCTCTGCAGGCTAGACGTCTTGTGTTTTAACTTCAAGTCACTTTACGTTAGGGAGTTGTCAAATGAGTGGAAGGTGAAATACAATAAAGTTCTCATTGTAGTTGTCTATCCTGTATTTTATTTTGGTTGCCATTGCGTCTTATATCGTCTCCTTTCTTTATTGCTGGACTTCCCAGACTGCTACTGCAGCAGTATGTGCAGAATTACATTTAATAGGTTTTTAAAAGGAAAACAAACTGGGGCCAAAAAGAACAGAGAACAATACAAAAGAGATTATTATGAAGTATCAATAAGCAGCATGCAGAACCAGTCGATCAATAAATAACAGATGAATCAAGGAATGAAGATGGATGCAAAGAGTACCAATAATTCCTACATGAGTACCATGCCACTGCAGTGGTAATTCCTTTGAATCACTTTGCATTACTTTTGGTTAATATTCAAAAAGAAGGTTCTGCTCAAGGTTCCACCTGGTTGAATGGCTATCTAAGCCAAATCTAAATTCAATTAAATTAAATTAATGAAAAAGAAAATAGTTATATGAGTTAGTTACTTAACTAAAATTCACAGACTTGGTTATACTATGCTATACAAATTAAAGTTGCTGAAGAAAAATGAAAGCGAGTAAGATTTAATTATACCCCAAAAAGTACTGCTTATGGCCAAAATGGACTGTGACTACTTTCCACCACTAAGTAGGAATAATATGAGTAACTGTTTACTACATGGTGTTGCCATACGGCAACAGTATTTATTTGTTTATTTATTTATTTATTTATTTATTTTTGCATGACTACAATATAAAAGTTTTTTGTTTTCTTTTGGGAGACTGAAGGCCTCATGTGAAATGATATTGGCCCACTTTTTTTCTGATCACATGCCTTCCTGTTGCAGTCTGTACTTCTTTTTTTCACATGCACTCGCATCACATGCTTCTGTTACCCTCTCAAATTGTGTGTATGACTCAATATTTATACACAGCAACTTTTAAAATTAAACACTACTGGTGGGAGGTTACAATATTGTTTTCATAAATTAAAGGCTGTTTAGATCCTATATATATACATATATATATATATA
>JAILXH010007326.1:0-10440 GCA_023558415.1 Piaractus mesopotamicus | reverse complement strand
TATATATATATATATATATATATATATATACATGGCAGTACAACAAAGATTTTATATATATATATAAAACGCTCACAAGTAATGTAAACACGTGAATGGTCACAGTTGTGATTGGTGGGATAAGACAGTGGCTTTTGACTTTATCTGCAGTTTTGAACATGTTACAACACTGTGGGTCAGGTTAATAAAACTTGGCAGTAACAGTGCCATGATAAATAAGAGCTATTCACAGAGTCTTTTTAATGCTGCAGTATTTCACCTCTGTTCTAGACTAGAGCCAATCAAAATCAACATGAAAATAAGATCATAGATATTAAAGGCCATGCATAACCAACCTACATAACCATACATAACCAAAATTCTCAGAAGTGCGCGCACACACACACACACACACACATACAATATTTAAAACTGCTTCTCCTTCGAGGGGTGCTGGGAACCTATCCCAGCGCTCACTGGGCAGAAGGCAGGAAACACCCTGGACAGGCCACCAGTCCATCACAGGGCAGACAGACAGACATATACATTCACACCTAGGGGCAATTTAGTACGTCCAGCTGGCCTGACTGCATGTCTTTGGACTGTGGGAGGAAAACGGAGCACCCGGAGGGGAACATGCAAACTCCACACAGAAAAGAGCCTAATCATCCTGCCAGGGAATCAAACCCAGGCCCTTCTGGCTGTGAGGCGACAGCGCAACCCAGCGCTCCCGAACAGAGCTATGAAGTTTAATGGGAAAATACAAAAATCCAATTATGACATCTTAACTTTAATTGTAGGAATTAGCATATTATATTTAATTTGTCATTGCTAAGAATTCATACAGAGCCCTGCTGGTGACATCCTGTATAAATAAAAATAATGCATGGCCACGCTGTATTAACATGTGGGAACTTAATCCTAATACATGGCCATGACTTAGTAAGGCATGGGAATGAGATAATTATGTTGTGGCCCTGATTTGGTAAGGCGTGGGAACAAGATTATTATGCCTTATTAAGCTGTGGTCAAGGTTTAATTGTCTCATTTCCATGCCTTACTAGGTTGTGGCCACGCATTATGTTAATTTATACGGGATGTCACCAGCAGTACTGCGTAAATCCAAGCCTTTTTCCTATTCAGTATAATTGCAGCAACAATTTTTACTAACAAAGCATTATAAAACATTCTTAACTTATAGCGTAAGTGAATGTAACAAGATTAGGTTCCAAGGCCTCATGAATCCATGAGATATTTTTAAAAATGTAATATTTTTCCCTCCATTAAAAAAATGCCCACATGAGCAGTGTTTTCAAAATTCTCTATCACACAAAAATGCAAAAAAGACCAGTAAGGGGAGATAATACCCCATAAAATTTGATGTCATATGCCTCATGAAGAACATTGTAAGTATGCACATTGCCCAAGATATACAGTGCACCACAAAGCTAAAATAAAGAGATTTTATAAATATGTGATGGCAGCATGTTACAAACACCGCAGACTTTGATCTGCAGGCCATCAGACCTCGGTGCTTCGATATTTCACTCTTATTTCTGATTTCTGCCAGAAAATAAAAGCTTAAAAAAGCTTAACATGGGGTTCTTTACATAGTCCTGAGTTTTTCTGGCTTTTCACCTCATCTGAATGATGGAGATTAGGGTTTATTTTGAATCTGACTTCAAGTCATATGTCTTTAGAATCATTGAGGTATTTTTGGTATTTGCAGTCGAGGCGACACCATATTTATAAGCACTGAATGCAGTACATTCCAATGGTACATCCTCTGCAATAGGGTTTAATGAAAAAGTAGAGTTAAATTCAAATATACTCAGCTCTCAAATTTCCCCTAACTTGCCAAGTACACAGAAACAACCCAATCGTCAGTCATATTTGAGTTCTGCATAGTCAATAAATAAAAACAGCTACAGACCTGCACAAGTTACCGCTGTGTTGTCAGTGTTTTCAAAAAAACGCTTTGCCCATCCACACAAAAAGTTGGCACCCTAGAGAGCGTTTTTAAAGAACTCAATTTTCAGTGAATGAAGGTGGTATTTTTATTTGGACAGAATGCAGAGAAAAAATACATTTTCAGAAATATCTGGATACATGTGAATAGGGCCTCAGTTTGGGCCATTTCTTTTGGTCAATTCATCATGAAACTACAATTACCACCAATCACTACACCCTGGCCCAAAATATCAATTGTCCAATCATAGTTTATCAACTGTAAGTAGGCCCAAGCACCTCTGACATGTTTTCAGTATTTAATGACATACTGTAATGTATTACTATATATATTACTGATTCATATCATAATAATGTAATGTAGGAGTGAAATTTATGAAACATTGAAAATGAAACTTGTTCCTGATCAGCGAAATAAAATCAATTTAACAACCAGAAATATTTGTTTTTTTTTTACATCTGCAGCCACACATTATACATAATACATTACACATTATACATTTACATCTGTGGCCACACATCTTAATATAAACTGATCATGAAAATAATATATCAATGACTGTAATAGCTGGAATAACTCAGTGCTCAGAAATGAGTACAGGATCTGTGTACTTTGTCCACCACTGGTAGTGCTTTATGGTGCAATATAATGAAAACTTTCGATAGCTCTTGATAAAAGACACTGGAGAGTTGCTCAATACGTGAACCATCTTGCAGTAAATGCTGCCAAGAACTGAAAAGCATTCATTTTCTGAACCCGGGAGTTTTTCACTCTGAAAGATCACAAATTAAAATATCTTAATAAACAAGAAAGCATGCAGCACAGATCAACTACAAACCAGCCTTTCTCACAGTCACTCTCTCTCTCTGTCTTTCTTGTGCCTTATGTGACCTTTTTGCCAGGTTAACAAAAACCCCCTCTCCTTATTCTTTGACTAACAAACAGTCTGTGTTACATTCAGGGTTTGAGAAAACAAGAGTCTGAACAAAAGATGCTTTTTCCTCTAAGAAAATGTCTCTCAAGCTGGTACAGATGAAATGAATCAATAGGAATTCATCTTCTTATCTGTCTAGAACTGCCAAGCTACAATCTTCCACTTTTCTCCCAGAAAAAATAACAGGCGCATGCAAAAGTTTGGGCGCCCCGTCTGTGTTTTTGTCGATCTTGTAAGTGAAAATAAGTTACACATCCTCTGCAGGGACCATACTTCTGCATACTTTAAGGGGGAATAAAACATTAAATATTACCTGTACAAAATTTAAGGCACATTTTATATTTTATATTTTTCCAGTATGTTAAACTCAGTAATTAGAAATTATGCACCAAAATTTTCAGGGAAAAAAGTGTTCTCTGTAGAGGTTGTGTTAACTTATTTTCACTTAGATATTCCACAAAACGTATAATTTGACCACAGGTGCCAAACGTTTTGCCTACAACTACTTACAAATATTAAAGATGCACTGAAATTTGCATCTACCAAATTTCCCTGGGGAAGGTACTGTACCGTAGACTAATGCCTTATTAATGCTGCCTGATAATCCATTGATTTAACAGGAAAAGAAGTAAAACATTACATGCAAATAATATTTAATGTTAATTAGTAAGATGTTCAAAATTAAATGAGTCATCAGTCATGAATTGTAATTCCTGTGCATCACAAATAAATATATTCATGAAAAACAGCAAATATTTATATATGTGTATATATATAAAACAATAACAGGCTAAAATGTTTGTTAGAAAACTATACATATAGTCTTGTCAGCCCTACAGGTCTAAACATAACATATCGTAGTTACCACAGTTAAAAGAAACCACACAAATATATATGGAAAAGTACAAAAGGCTTTCAATGATAAAATAGCCATTTTTTCACATTCCTCCTGAACTGCTCTTGCTTTAATATCATTATCTAGCTCTTCCAGTCCTGCACCCCAGTGATAGAACTGATCCTTCTGTTTGGTCTTTAGACGTCACATAAGGAGCATGACCCATTGACCCCTAAAGGTCACTGTGATTAGTTTGGAGATTCTTTTACTTCTCATATTGCTTCACTTGGCCCAATAATGAATACATCATCTTAGAAAGCTGTTAAAGGGATTTAAGGGGCCTTAGAACCTCCCAAGTGGTTCAACTATCTAAATGTTGCCAAAATGTCAGGAGATCACAAGTTCGTATCTGTGGCCGGGGGTCCGAAGAAGCTTAATTGTCCTCACTCTCTCTGGGTGGGTTGGAAGCCCCTCTTTCTCCCTCCATCACCCTGCAAGATGCTACCAAACACAGGCATCTGGTAGCTAACATAACAGTATTGGCAGCTAGTGTCCTCCATTAATCCAATGATGTGGCATTAACCACTTCATGTGTTTCAGAGGAAGCATTTTCTGGCCTTCACCGCCACAGTTTGGTAGCAACGCATAATGGGAGATCTAGCTAGCAGGTGGAATTGGACAAGACTAAATTGGGTGAAATGAAAAACTGCCTTCAATTATGGATTTTACTGAACTTCAGATGAAATTAGATACAAACAGCTTAACTTTAAGGGCCGGTTGGGCACCAGCTGTACTTAAATTCAAACATAGGCTATGTTATAGCATAATTGAGTTTCAGATTTATGTATTATGAAATTAAACCACCCAAACTAGTTTTTGCACTGAGGTTAGTAATCACTACCAAGGCAGGTGTAAGTGTTTGATAATAATAACAATAATTAATAATCATTTTTATTTATATAACACTTTTCATGCCGGTGGCAGCTCAAAGTGCTTTACAGACAGGTGATCAAACATAGTTATACAAGAAATCATAAGTATTTGTTTAGAATCAGAAGAAAATGAAACAGATCAAATTAGAAGATAAACACCACGAGACGTAGAGTTCTAACTGAATGCTGAGTTACAGAGATACGTTTTTAGATTCTTCTTAAAAGTGAGCACTGAGCTTGACTGTCTAATAAAAGGCAGAATTGAGTTGCACAGTCTAGAAGCATAATAACTGAAAGAGGCCTCTATGCTTTCTGTATTTTATACAGGGTATTTTTTAGAAGGCCAGTATCTGCAGATCTTAGATTACGTGCCGGAACATAAACAGACAGACACTCTATGATGTGATGTAAGCGGTGCTTTAAGGTCATTTTGAGCTTTAAAAACTAGTAGCAGAGCTTTAAAATCTATTCTGAATGATACAGGCAGCCAGTGCAGCTCTTTTAAAACGGGAGTGAGATGATCTCTCTGTTTTGTTTTTGTTAGGATCCGCGCTGCTGCATTTTGTACGAGGATGTCCAGTAAGAAGTCAAGTCTGCTTGTAACAAATGCATGAACAAGTTTCTCTGCGTCGCTCCGAGAGAGAAAAGGCCGAACTTTAGCGACATTTCTCAAATGATAAAAAGCTACTTTAGTGACTGCGTTTACATGCGGGATTAAACAGAGCTCAGAGTCTAAGATCACACTCAGGCTTCATACTTCAGGTTTGGTAGATGAAGTTTCTCATAAATCAATTTTCTGAGTTTCTGTACCAATGATCAATATTTCAGTGTTTTCATGATTTAATTGTAGAAAATTCTGCGACATCCACTGAGAAATATCCGGCACACAGGGAACCTCATAGATAGCATAAGGAAGACAACAACAGAAAGGCTAATTGCTAAAGTAGCTTTTTCGCTAAGACATACTTGCTAATAAACTGTAAACGCTTTAGGATGTGGTTTCGCTTCCAACTTCTAACATGATAGTTCCAATTCAGTGAGACCATAGCACCACAGATGTTAGACTTCATTTGAAGCTGCCACCGTCATGTTGGTTTGTCAGGAAGCACTGATTGAAAATCTGCACATTTGACTGTCCTGAGAAAATCTAAAAAACAAAAAAAAAACAAAAAAAAAAGGGAAATAAGCTGTATGTTTTCAGTTTAATTATTAAAACATAAATAAAAACTATCCACTGTCTTCTGTAGTGGATCCCTGATTCCAAGGCAGTGTGTTTGTTTCTTTGCTTCTGAACGAGTTTGGCGCTTGTGACTGCGGACGCATTGGTCAGTGCTCGCTAAAACATGAATTGCGGATTGGTGGTGCAACTGAATTTACTAGCTAGTTTTAAATACGTAAAGGCACCAAATTAAGTCCAAATTCATGCACGACTAATGCAATCCAGTCCAGGTTACTCAATTTAAGGTAAACCATCAATTCTTCTTTACAAGACCGTGACTACGACATCATGCGTCAAACACAAGCCTGTCATTTTCTAGGGAATCAAACAATGGCAGAGATGTGACAAGGAAGGATTTACTGCCTTCATCCTTCACGCATGGTTCAGCCAAACCAATCAATGTTTGTCTCTCCTCAGCGGTGCAGTGAAACCGTGCCACATTTTGATGTAACTGCAAAACTCATGGTGGCTTCATCTTCTTATAAATATATTTAATATTGAAGAGTCAGTCGAGGGGTTCTGATGCAGAACCATAGCCGTTCCAGAACTAGCACTGTGCTTGCTAACATAAAGCATGGTGCTTTAAAGGCCTCTTGTGTTGCAGAGCCATGTATTAGTGTGTCTGCTGTGTCAAAATGGAAGGGAAAACTGGGCTCCGATTAAATGAATGGATGTTTCTCCAACTATCAATGCTTGCCTCCTAGCAATCAGGCACTTATAACACTTATACAAAATAATAAAATAAAATATATTATGATATTTTATTCATCACTTATGTTGAAAATGACAAGGTAGAGGAAGGGAAATTTTATAGTTAAGCAGTGGTCAGAGAAGGCCTAACGATTTCTGGGAACTAAACAATATCGTACTGTAATTTGTGGTCATTTTTGCTTGATAGTGTCATTATGACTGTTGTATTAAAACTCTGTCAATCATCAGTCAGTCAGCAGATTCCAGTCACCTGAACTCTAATTGTTTTCATCTGTTTGCTATTGTGTATATACCTGCCTGTTTGACTCATTGTGAGTTATTGCCTGTGTTTACCAATGTAGTTTGTTCTTTTGTTATGACCCTGTTTTGTCTACTGTTGTTGATTCTCAGATTTACCCTTAGGCCAAGGTTACTGGTGGGTTGGCCTCTTGGTTTAGACCCTCGCCTATTTACTCGTTACTCTTTTTGTCTGTTCTTTCTTTATTCTTGTTTTTGACCTGGTTGGTTGTTAACTCTACTGTTTCATATCAACCATATGGTTTATTTTACATATGTGAGTGTCTGGTTTATCAACCCAGCATTGCAATAAGGCTGAATTTCTGACAGGGAAAATTGTTCAGTCTGGATTTTTCCACTGTGGTATCTAGACACAGCCAAGTAAGCACTCCCATTGCTTAGGACTTCAGGAGCTGAACTGAAGGCCTTACATGTAAGACTAACTACCAACACAATTTTAAAGTGACAGTTAAATCTACCAATGACTTTTTGATTTGCAAAAAAAAAAAAAAAAGTCACTCTAGGCCAGTGGTAAACTTCCTCCTGGAGATCTGCTCAGTAGACTTTAGTTCCAACCTGCCCCCTTGCCAAATAATAAGACTCGGACTGCCAGCCCAAATCAGATTTTTGGCATATCCAGATTGTGTCCAGATTGATTCTTGATAGTCTGGACAGCAACAACACACATGAAATTTGATTTGCAAATCACATTTGGAGGTGGTTTGAAATGTAACTCCAGATTTTTACAGATGCGTCCGAGTCTGGAGGCTCTGACCACTTAATGATTTGCATTACTCCTAAAGCAGCAAACGGCGATGATGCCAAATCCAGAGTGACAGAAGTGATGGGATACAAGAAGAGCACCAGAGATTCATGCTTATGCCAGAGAATTCTGAGGAGTTTGGAGGGCGAGATGATGTTTGAAATCCACATTACCAGCACAGCTACGTAGTTACTGATGCATACATTGTTACCACAGCAACCCATGCAGATATGTTGGTGATGTCTGGACACACAAATCTGATCTGATCACTTGCGAGTAAGTGTGGACAGTCATCTGAAAAGATCTGATTTGAGAAACAAATCCGATTTGCCTGCAATCTGAACATAACCTGTTGCATCTAATCTAGCCAATCAAGGACACCTGAGGACATTAATTAGCTGGAACAGGTGTCATAGTTGGGGGGTAGAGAGAACCTCCACAAGAAGGTAGATCTAAAAAAGGGTTGGTGACCAGGCCTTTTGGAGGTTCCAGATATGTCAATGACTGTGAATATAAGTTGTAGTCTAACCAAGTTTCAGTCAGATGTTAGACATAGAAAATAATGTTAGCAGAAATTAGTATTAGCATAACGATGGGTCATTTTCCTAGTTTTTGGCTGAGATTTGAGATTTATGGCCTAAACTGAAGGGTTAAATTTGCCTAAAAGTTAATTATTAATAGACCAAAAAAAAAAAAACAACTTAGTTTTGTACTACTTCTGTTTGATGGAATCATTACATTTCTCAACCAGCTCTACCACATGAGAAAATGTTGCTGTTTAATGTTGCAATCAGTGCTAGACAGTTTCCAGTTTGACTGCTAATGAGTGTTAGTTTTTCAGTAGCGTAAAAAGGAGCTTTTTATTTTATTTTTTTTGTTTGTTTATTTGTTTGTGGTTAATAGAAAACTATGAAATCGATGAAATTACTGCTTGGGGACAAATGAGGTTTTATTGATTTGAATTGATGCTGTATAATTATAACCACCCATCGTGACCAACCAGGTCTGGGTTTTTGTCAGCTACACACAGGAGAAGCAGACAGAAGAAAAGGCTCTGTCTGCAAAAGTGAGAATTGGAGTTCTAGTATTTTTCCTCTCGTCTTCACGCTGGCAGATTGTTCTGCCTGAGTTGTTTGTAGCCTCCTCCACTCTCCACCTCGCATTGAACACCATCATCTCCTGCGTGCTCCGGTAATGCCAGACAAAACTGAAATCAATGAGGCATGGGCGGCCGCTGCTCTGTCTCAGTCCGCTGCTTGGCTGAGGAATGAGAGAGGAAGGAGAGAAGGAGAAAAAGAGAGCAGGGGATGACCCCTCTTACTCATTACAGGAACAGAGTTCTCTCCCTCATCGGCTGCGGGTCAGCAAGGGGCTGTTATGAATGTGTTTTTTTTGTTTTGTTTTTACCCAGCTATTCTGTTATTGCCCACAAGATCAAGGTGCTTGTGTGCTATCTGGTATGAACAGTGATGATGCCTTTATGCGCTTGCATAACGGTTCACTCCTACTTGCAAAGTTGAAATTGGTCTTTGCAATCAAATGTTTTGAAGTTTCAAACACAGAGGATTTGTCACCAAAGCCTATTTAGTAAATGCACCACTAACACTGGCTAGTTATCTGGCCTGATCTATTTTGTTATGTTCCAAACAGTGGAAAAATGGACATGATGCAACCAGTGGTATGCAAACGTCTAAGGCATAATTGGTCACTGCTTAAATTACCCTTAAAATCCTAGGCCTGTTACATACTAAGGCTTATTATTCAGTAACTACAGCAACATCAATGCAAACTAGCTGAGCTATTCTTTTATTAAAGTGTTTAATACAACTTTGGGCTGGCTGGTGGGCTCTGAGATTAGTCTGCATTTAGATTACCTTCTGTAAACCACAGAGACCGTCCTTTTGTTCATCATGATGGAAGCATAAAGGTCAGTAATTCAGAAAGCCCGGGATCAAAGCTGTTTCAACATGTAATCCCAAGGATGTTTGCGTACTTCAGCTTGTAGATCCAGAACGTATATTTACAATAATCACCAAGAATGTAGCATCATACAAATATTTATACAAATTTTAACTAATTTTTCTTTTTATGCTTTATTTATGAACCAGTTTTATTAACACAACATGTACTTTAAAATGATCCTGGATCCTACACAATAGGCACTGACCACAGCACAGATGTAATGAGTCACATGCAAACAGTGAACAGTGAGATGCACACATGAACGGTCACATGCGAAAGTTTGGGCACACTGGTCAGATTACGTTTCGTTGATTTTCGATGTGAAAATACGTTATGCATCCTCTACAGAGAACACACTTCTGCATGTTTTAATGCGCAATTATTGTTTATTTGCTGAATTCAACATAGCGGAAAAAAAATAAAATGTAAAATGTGGCCTGTGAAAAGGTTGTGGAACATTTAATATTGTGTTTCATATTTTCAACATGTTAAACTCAGCAAATACATAGAAATTATGCCTTAAAACTTTTGCGTGCAAGTGTTTGTACTTACCAAAATGTCCACAAGTCACTTCATGTGAGTCTGAGTTGAGTCTCTAGTCTCTGGGGTGCGAGTCTTGAGTCTTTAATAGAGAATTTCAGTTTATTCTCATTATTCACAGGGTTTGCGCTGTACAAAAAGTCCTTATGAAACCTGTCATGTTCAACATGGCTTCAAAATAGGAGCCTTTCATGATAGCAAAAAACCTTCAGTCGGATGGATGGAACTGAAGCGCTACATGCAATAATGCAGTTTTTAAAAGAAAGAGTTGTTTATTCTGTAGTTTCCATAGCAAGTATACCAACTGGTTAGCATAATAA